>DWNE01000003.1:0-65035 GCA_018249875.1 Cecropterus toxeus
TACCGGGCTTGGTGTCTTAGCGACTTCCACTACCGGACTAGGTGTTTTAGCGATTTCCGTTACTGGCGATGGAGCCTCAGCAGCATCAGCTACCGGGCTTGGTGTCTTAGCGACTTCCACTACCGGACTAGGTGTTTTAGCGATTTCCCTTACTGGCGATGGAGCCTTAGCAGCATCAGCTACCGGGCTAGGTGTCTTAGTAACTTCCGCTACCGGGCTAGGTGTCTTAGTGACTTCCTTTACTGGCGATGGAGCCTTAGCAACATCAGCTACCGGGCTAGGTGTCTTAGTAATTTCCATTACCGGGCTAGGTGTCATAGCGACTTCCTTCACTGGCGATGGAGCTTTTGCAACATCGGCTACGGGGCTTGGTGTCTTAGACACTTTTCTTAACAGACTAGGTATTTTAGCGACTTCCTTTGCTGGCGATGGAGCCTTAGAAACATCGACTATTGGACTTGGCGATTTAGCGCCATTCAGTACCGGACTAGGTGGAGCCTCTTTAAGTTCGGTTGCTGTGCGTGGTATCATACTTACTTCTGCTACAGGACTTGGTATTCTAATAACTTTTTCTACTGGGCTTGGAGTTTTAGCAACCTCTTGTTCAGGAGTTCGATCCTTAGCATCTTCTACTACAGGGCTCGGTTTCTGATCGAATTGTCCCTTATCTTCTGTTGGAGACAATTTCGTTGCCTCAAGAAAAGGTAAGGTTTCATCAGGTTTCAATTTAAGAGCCTTAAAAAAAGGAGATTTATGTCGTGAATCATGTAAATGAGTAATCTACGTAATGATGTACACGATTTTAAAAATATTTAACACGAGGTTATTTTGCTGTCTTCCTTTAAATACTTGTATTTTGTTATTAAATTCTGTATATGTATAAGTGGTGCAGTAGCATTTTTGAATAGTAATTTTTAACATAAAATAGAATTGTTTTTATGTCTTTTTTTGAAACGGAAGTATTAAAAAAGAATACAATTAGTTAAGTTATTGGTAAAAATAAATTTAAAAATATTATTCCTTTGCAGAAACTTAAATGGATTTAAAAAGAATTATTTAAAAATTTGCAACGTACCTATTAATTATTTATCAAAAATTTAATACTTAATTGATAAAAAAAGCTTATACACACAATTTAATATATTAAATTCAAAAGTCAAAACTATTTTAAGTTATAAAATTATTATTTTTTCAAAAATAACTATCCGTCTAACTAAGCTAACTGATTCTATATTAATAGTAATAACAATATCGTATAAAATACTACACATCAAATCTAAAATAATTATAAAAATTACATATAATATATATATATGTTATAAATAATACGAACCAAAACATATAACTTCAAATAACTATAGTCTGTTTTTTTTTCGCTACGGACTAAATTGACACATGCAAATGTCAATTTTGGAAATAATGATACCAGCTTTTTAGTAATAGTGTTTACGAAACCGGTTATATGAATCGTAACTTAAATTAATGTAACATAATTAAATTAATAATATTGTTATTTAACAATAGACTAATCTTCTAATAATCATGGTAACTATAGAGCATTAAAGATAAAAAAAATATATTTATTAGTGTTAATTACTTATCACACTAAGCAAATATGACAATTATTTATATGTTGTTGAAGAATATGCAATAACAAGTCATTGCCTGATTCTGATTATTAATTTGCATGTGATTACTAAGATTAATAAATACTTTAAAAAAAGAAGTGTGTTCTATTTATGAAATAGGTGCTTTAGCTATATAGGTATGCCTATAGGAACACTACGGTTGTCGCCAAATTTTAAAATTTTAAAGACACTTTTTTATAATTATTACTGAAAAACGATACTAGATTGTAAAGTTACGGTAGTGGCACATCACTATTAATGATTCGCAAAAACCTAGCAATACAGCTTATGTCAATTTGGTCCGTAGCGAAAAAAAACAGACTAAAGTAATATTGGTAGTAAAACAAAAAAAAACACTGCTGCGTAAAACGATTTTTTGTTTATATTTATATACGAGTATTTGATTTAACGCTTCATGTGATTTAAATAGAAATTGTCCAGTAAAAGTATTATTATTATGTATGTATATATTTTTTTTAAATGATCTATTTATTATGCTGCGATAATAAAAAGGTCGTCCTTCCCCTTCTATTTGAATAAGCATTTTTTTCCAAAATTTTGGGCTGTAACGCATGCCAAATAAATGGACATACATATAAACATACATATTTAGATACCTCCAACAAAAAAAAAACCTCCTAAGTCGGTAACAAGTGAGGTTTTCGGCTATATGTCAATAATTCTAGTTAAAAAAAAATACTGCTTATATCCTTTTCTAAATATTCATTTGGCATAATATCCTTTTAGCTCTAAATTTTACCTATTTATAATCCTTAAAAAGAGTGGTAATATCGAACAGAACTTCGTCGTTAAAGACCGTTTTCTCATTTAAAAACAAATTTTAAAATAGAAGTTGATGGACTCATTAAAATTAAATATATTTTAACAGCACTTACCATTATTTTCTCTGTCTCCGGCATAACCTTATCTTCTTGAACCTTATCAATTGTTTCGGCAACAAACTTGAGCTCCTCTTCAAGTGACAACTTATGTTCAATTTCCTCAACGGGTGATTCATCTGCCTCTTTAGTTGTTTTATCAATAGATGGCAGTGCTTCGTCTAGTTTAACGTGAATTGGCTTGATTTCTTCTTCCAGTAAAATGCTGGCTACCTTTTCCACTGGCTTTTCAGGTATAGGAGCCTTGACTTCTTCTTTTTCAGGAGTTGGTTCTTTCTCCGCCGGCTTTTCAGGTGTAGGAGCCTTCACTTCTTCCTTCTCAGGAGATGGTTCCTTGTCTCCTGGTTTTTCGGGTGTACGAGCCTTTGCCTCTTCCTTCTCAGGAGTAGGTTCCTTTTCTACTGGTTTTTCAGGTGTTGGAGTCTTTGCCTCTTCTTTCTCAGAAGAAAGTTCCTTCTCCACTGGCTTTTCAGGTACAGGAGTCTTTGCCTCCTCCTTCTCAGGAGTTGGTTTCTTCTCCGCTGGCTTTTCAGGTGTAGGAGCCTTAGCCTCCTCCTTCTCAGAAGTTGGTTCCTTCTCCGCTGGCTTTTCAGGTGTAGGAGCCTTTGCCTCTTCTTTTTCAAGAGTTGGTTCTTTCTCCACTGGCTTTTCAGGTATAGGCGCCTTAGGCTCTTCCTTTTCAGGAGTTGGTTCCTTCTCCGTTGGCTTTTCAGGTGTAGGAGCCTTTGCATCCTCCTTCTCCGGAGTAGGTTCCTCCTCCCTTAGCTTTTCATGTGTTGGTACCTTTATTTTCTCTTTCTCGGGTGTAGGTTCCTTCACCGTTGGTTTTTCAGGAGCCTTGACTTCCTCCTTCTCAGGAGAAGGTTCCTTCTTCTCTAGCTTTTCAGTTGTTGGTACCGTCACTTCCTCCTTTTCAGAAGTAGGTTCTTTTTCCCCTAGCTTTTCAGGTGTAGGAGCTTTTGTGTCTTCTTTAATAGGAAAAGGTTCCTTCTCCGTTGGCTTTTCAGGTGTTATAACCTTTACCTCCTCCTTCTCAGTACTAGGTTCCTTATCAACTGGCTTTTCAGGTATAGGCGCCTTAGCCTCTTCCTTTTCAGGAGTTAGTTCCTTCTCCGCTGGCTTTTCAGGTGTAGGAGCGTTTGCCTCCTCCTTCTCCAGAGTAGGTTCCTCCTCCCTTGGCTTTTCATGTGTTGGTACCTTTACTTCCTCTTTCTGGGGTGTAGGTTCCTTTACCGTTGGTTTTTCAGGTGCCTTGACTTCCTCCTTCTCAGGAGTAGGTTCCTTCTTCTCCAGCTTTTCAGGTGTTGGTACTGTCACTTCCTCCTTCTCAGAAATAGGTTCTTTTTCCTCTGGCTTGTCAGGTGTAGGAGGCTTTGCCTCTTCTTTCATAGGAGAAGGTTCTTTCTCCGTTGGCTTTTCAGGTGTTATAGCCTTTACCTCCTCCTTCTCAGGAGTTGCTTCCTTCTCCACTGGTTTTTGCGATGTTGGAGCCTTTGCCTCTTCCTTTTCGAGAGTTGGTTCCTTCTCCGCTGGCTTTTCAGGTGTAGGGACCTTCGCCTCTTCCTTCTCAGAAGTAGGTTCCTTTTCCACTGACATTTCAGATATTGGAGCCTTTGCCTCTTCCTTTTCAGGTGTTGGTTCCTTCTCCGCTGGCTTTTTAAGTGTAGGAGCCTTTGCCTCTTCCCTTTCAGGAGTTGGTTCCTTCTCCGCTGGCTTTTCAGGTGTGGGAGCCTTTTCCTCTTCCTTTTCGGGAGTCGGTTCCTTCTCCTCTGGCTTTTCAAGTGTAGGAGCCTTTGCCTCTTCCCTTTCAGGAGTTGGTTCCTTCACCGCTGGCTTTTCAGGTGTGGGAGCCTCTTCCTCTTCCTTTTTGGGAATCGGTTCCTTCTCCTCTGGCTTTTCAGGTGTAGGAGCCTTTGCCTCTTCTTTTACAGGAGTTGTTTCCTTCTCCGCTGGCTTTTCAGGTGTTGGAGTCTTTGCTTCTTCCTTTTCAGGAGTTGGTTCCTTCTCCGCTGGCTTTTCAGGTGTAGGAGCCTTTGCCTCTTCCCTTTCAGGAGTTGGTTCCTTCTCCTCTGGCTTTTCAAGTGTAGGAGCCTTTGCCTCTTCCCTTTCAGGAGTTGGTTCCTTCTCTGCTGGCTTTTCAGGTGTGGGAGCCTTTGCCTCTCCCTTTACAGGAGTTGAATCCTTCTCCTCTGGCTTTTCAGGTGTAGGAGCCTTTGCCTCTTCCTTTTCAAGAATTGTTACCGTCCCCGCTGGCTTTTCAGGTGTAGGACCTTTTGCCTCTTCCCTTTCAGGAGTTGGTTCCTTCTCCACTGGCTTTTCAGGTATAGGAGATTTTGCTTCCACTTTCTCTGGAGTAGGTTCCTTCTCCGTTGACTTTTCAGGTGTCTTTGCTTCTTCTTTATCAGAAGGTGATTCCTTCTCTGCGGATTTTTCAGGGGTAAGTGCCTTGATTTCCTTTTTCTCGGGTGTTAGTTCTTTTTCCGCTGGCTTCTTCTTCTCAGGAGTTCGTTCCTTCCCCGCTGGTTTTTCAGGTGTAGAAGCCTTTGCGTCCTCCTTCTCAGGAGTTGGTTCTTTCTGATCTGGCTTTTCAGGCGTTGGTTCTTTTTCTGTCTGTTTTTCTGGTGTGGGCGCCTTTATCTTATCTTTCTCAGAAGTTATTTCTTTGTCTACTGGTTTTTCTGGGATAGCAGCTACTTCTTTCAGTGTGACTTTTTGTGCTTCTACCTCTACAGCTTCTTTTTTTATTGATTCTTCTTCAGTTTCAAGTTCTTGGTGATCCATTACATTTTTTATGTCTCCAAGAGTTGCATCTGATAAGGAAACATTCGTGTCAGTGACGAACTCAGATGTTCCGTCAGGACTGACTGATTCAGTTACCGTCTCTGTGATTGTCTTTAATTTCTTAGATTTGTCCGCAGAACTCAAAATTTGTTTAATAGTTTTAATTGTTATGTACTGAACAATTCTCATATCACTTATGATGACCGTCTTTTCTTGTCTATCTACTTTGAAAACGACGGATTTTTCTATTGTATAATCACCAAGTTCGAGGGGTTCTACATCTAGATCTTTGGGTTTATCAGGACGTTCTGTTACATCAGGTATTGGAGCTAGGTCTAGACTTGGAGCTACTTCATCTATCTCAGGAGGTGATTCCTTTTCTGCAGGCTTTTCAGGAGTAGGAACCTTCTCTGTTGACTTTTCAGGCGTAGGTATCTTAACTTCCTCCTTTTCGGGAGTTAGTTCCTTCTCCACTGGCTTCTCACGAGTTGGTTCCATTTCCGTTAGCTTTTCAGGAGTAGGTGCTTGCAGTTCCTCCTTCTCAGGTGTTGGTTCCTTCTCTGATGGCTTTTCAGGAGTAGGTGCTTTAAGTTCCTCCTTCTCAAGTGTTCGTTCCTTCTCAGGTGGCTTTTCAGGAGTAAGTGCTTTAAGTTCATCTTTTTCAGGTGTTGGTTCCTTCTCTGATGGCTTTTCAGGAGTAGGTGCTTTTAGTTCCTCCTTTTCAGGTGTTGGTTCCTTCTCAGCAGGCTTTTCATGAGTTGGTTCTTTATCCACTGGCTTTTCAGGAGTTGGTTCCTCTTTCGTTGGCTTTTCAGAAATAGGTGCTTCAAGTTCCACCTTCTCAGGTGTTGGTTCCTTCTCTGCTGGCTTTTCAAGAGTCAGTTCTTTCTCTACTTGCTTCTCAGGAGTTGGTGTCTTATCCGTTGGCTTTTCAGGAGTAGGTACTTTCAGTTCCTCCTTCTCAGGTGTTGGTTCCTTCTCCGTTGGCTTTTCAATAGTAGGTGATTCAAGTTCCTCCTTTTCAGGGGTTGGTTCCTTCTCCGTTTGCTTTTCAGGTGTAAGGGCCTTGACTTCCTCCTCCTCAGGAATTACTTCCTTCTCAGACGGCTTTTCAGGCATCGGAGTCTTGCCTTCCTTCCCAGGGGTTGGTTCCTTCTCCATTAGCTTTTCAGGAATAGATGACTTCAGGTCATCTTTATCAGCAATTGGTTCTTCTTCTACTAACTTTTCAGGAGATGGTGCTTTAGAATCCTCCTTAGGAGTCGGTTCCTTCTCTGTTGGCTTCAAAATCGTGGGAGCTTTAACTTCCTCCTCCGCAGGAGTTGGTTCCTTTTCTGATAACATTTCAGGTGTAGGCGCCTTTAGGTCCTCCGTTTCAGGAATTGGTACCTTCTCAATTGGCTTTTCAGAAGTAGGAGCTTTTAGGTCCTCCTTCTCAGGAGTTGGTTTTTTCTCTGTTGGCTTTTTAGGTGTAAGGGCCTTGACTTCCTCCTTCTCAGAGGTTGGTTCCTTCTCCATTGGTTTATCGGGGGTAGGTGTTTTCTGATCCTCCTTCTCAGGAGTTAGTTCCTTTTCTACTGGTTTTTCAGGTGTAGGAGCCTTTGCCTCCTCCTTCTCAGGAGTTGGTTCTTTCTCCATAGGCTTTTCAGATGTAAGGGCCTTTGCCTCCTCCTTCTCAGGAGTTGGTTCTTTCTCCATAGGCTTTTCAGGTGTAAGGGCCTTTGCCTCCTCCTTCTCAGGGGTTGGTTCCTTCTCCATTGGTTTTTCGGGAGTAGGCGCTTTCAGGTCCTTCTCAGGAGTAAGTTCCTTTTCTACTGGTTTTTCAGGCGTAGGAGCCTTTGCCTCTTCCTTCTCAGGAGTTGGTTCTTTCTCCGTAGGCTTTTTAGGTGTAAGGGCCTTTGCTTCCTCCTTCTCAGGAGTTTGTTCTTTTACCGTTGGTTTTTCAGGTGAAGGAGCCTGGACTTCCTCTTTCACTGGAGTTGGTTCTTTCTCCGTAGGCTTTTCAGATGTAGGGGCCTTTGCTTCCTCCTTCTCAGGGGTTGGTTCCTTCTTCGTTGGTTTTTCGGGAGTAGGTGCTTTCAGGTCCTCCTTCTCAGGAGTTAGTTCCTTTTCTACTGGTCTTTCAAGCGGAGGAGCCTTTGCCTCCTCCTTCTCAGGAGTTGGTTCTTTCTCCGTATGCTTTTCAGGTGTAAGGGCCTTTGCCTCCTCCTTCTCAGGAGTTGGTTCTTTTTCCCTTAGTTTTTCAGGTGTAGGAGCCTGGACTTCCTCCTTCTCTGGAGTTGGTTCTTTCTCCGTAGGCTTTTCAGGTGTAAGGGCCTTCGCCACCTCCTTCTCAGGACTTGGTTCTTCTTCCACTGGTTTTTTAGGTATAGGAGCTTGGACTTCCTCCTTCTCTGGAGTTGGTTCCTTCTCCGTAGGCTTTACAAGTGTAAGGGCCTTTGCCGTCTCCTTCTCAGGAGTTGGTTCTTTTTCCGCTGGTTTTTCAGGTGTAGGAGCCTGGACTTCCTCCTTCTCTGGAGTTGGTTCCTTCTCCGTTGGCTTTGCAGGAGTAACAGCCTTGACTTCGTCCTTCTCAGGGGTTGGTTTCTTCTCCGTTGGTTTTTCGGGAATAGGTGCTTTCAGGTCCTCCTTCTCAGGAGTTAGTTCCTTTTCTAATAGTTTTTCAGGAGGAGGAGCCTTTGCCTCCTCCTTCTCGGGAGTTGGTTCTTTCTCCGTAGGCTTTTCAGGTGTAAGGGCCTTTGCCTCCTCCTTCTCAGGAGTTGATTCTTTTTCCATTAGTTTTTCAGGTGTAGGAGCCTGGACTTCCTCCTTCTCTGGAGTTGGTTCCTTCTCCGTTGGCTTTGCAGGTGTAACAGCCTTGACTTCCTCCTTCTCAGGGGTTAGTTGCTTCTCCGTTGGCTTTGCAGGTGTAAGAGCCTTGACTTCCTCCTTCTCAGGGGTTGTTTCCTTCTCCGTTGGTTTTTCGGAAATAGGTGCTTTCAGGTCCTCCTTCTCAGGAGTTAGTTCTTTTTCTACTGGTTTTTCAGGCGTAGGAGCCTTTGCTTCCTCCTTCTCAGGAGTTGGTTCTTCCTCCGCAGGCTTTACAGGTGTAAGAGCCTTTGCCTCCTCCTTCTCGGGAATTAGTTCTTTTTCCGCTGGTTTTTCAGGCGTGGGAGCCTGGACTTCCTCCTTCTCTGGAGTTGGTTCTTTCTCCGTAGGCTTTTCAGGTATAAGAGCTTGTGCCTCCTCTTTCTCAGGAGTTGGTGCCTTCTCCGCTGGTTTTTCAGGTGTTAGAACCTTGAACTCTTTAACAGCAGTTGGCTTTTCAAGGGAAATTGCCTTTGAATCTTTCTTAACAAAAGTTTCTTTCTCAATTTTTGATTCTTCGTGCTCAATAATTTCTTGTTCGTCTTGGATAGTGACATCGGATAAACCAACATCAGTGTCAGTGGTCACTTCAGACGTTCCGTCAGGTTGAATCGATTCTGTTACTGTTTCAGTAATAACCTTCAGTTTCCTGCTAGATCTATCTACTGTTGTTATTATTTGTTTAGTTATTTTAATAGTTATGTATTGAACTATACTTTTACCGTGGATTACAACTGTCTTTTTGTGTCTGTCTACTTTGCAAATGGCGGATTTTTCGATCACTGTGTAACCAAGTTCAGTAGCTTCGTCAATATCTGTTAATGTGGTACTACCGTCATCGTTAACTCGAGACGTACCGTCAGGATAAACATCGGTTATTGTTATTATAGTAACTGTTTTCAGTTTTTTAGGAATACCCTTGTTATTCGCATATTTGGTTTTAATTGTTCTAGTCACAATTGTTCTGATTATTACTATACTGAACTCGATTACTTCTTTTGTCACTTTTGTTATACTTTCTACCGGTTCGCCGTATATTTTGTAACCGGTGAGTATTTTTTCTATTTCAGCGATTGTGTACTTATATTCTTCTTTAGGACTTGGCAGTTTCTTTTCTGGAATTACTTCTTCAAGTTTTTCTTCGGGACTTCTGTCTTTTTCTGTAACAGGACTAACCGGTTTTTCGTCAAGTTTTTCTTCTTGTTCTTCAAAAATTTCTTTTTCTGTTATAGGGCTAACCGGTTTTTCTGTGGGAACTTTTTCACTTACTTCCTTAGTAGATGGTTCTTTAATTTCTACTTCATCTTTTAAACTTGGCTTACGTAGAATGCCAACAGTTTGTGGCTTGATTTCTTCTTTAAGAAATTCTGCAGTTTTCTCCTTAGGCGACGGAGTAAGCTTTTGTTCGGGACTACGTTTAGTATCTTTGTCTTTCTTGAATGAAAATAATTCTTTAGCTGCGCCGAGTTTTTCATCAACCTTACCGAAGAAGGAACTGAACACAGATTTGCTTTCCTCTAGCTTTCCGTTTATTTCTCCAGTTAACATTTCTGTTACGCTTTTCCGTTTTTCAACGACTTTTTTGCCTTCACCATCGATTTCCTTCAATTTAATATCATCTTTTTTAGGTTTGATACCTTTTTCTAAAACTACTTGCTTTTCATCAAGTTTGTCAGAAATGATATCAGTCAATGCTTGGGATTTGTCTAGTTCTGATGTGACCGCTTTTTCTATGTCAGCAGCAACATCGTGTACTAAGTCTGGGCTGGGTATGTCCTTTGCGGAATCATCGGGAGTAGTTTTCTTTTCAACTTTTTCGATATCCTGTTCTTCTACTTTGATTTCTTCCTTTTCACTGACCGTCTCTGGAATCTGTGGTACTTTCTCACCAGGAAGTTCTTTTCTAAGAACTTCTTCGAGAACAGCAGCAGATTCTTTTTCCTTTGCCTTCTCATCGATGGCAATGACTTTTGGCTCTGGAGATAATTCTTTAGTTATTTCTTTTTCAGTTACTTCGCCAATTTTAGGAACTTGATCTTTTTGCTCAACGTCTTCCCGTGGTTTCTCTTGTGGAAGTTTCTGTGCAACTTCTTTTTTCTTAAGGTCTGCAATTTTTTCTTCTAACTTCTCTAATGTTTTCGCGGCTTCTAAAGTAACACTTAACCTTTTCTCGGGAATTTCTTCGCTAGGAATTTGTATATCTTTGATATCTTTTTCAATTGAGACATCTCCAATACTGATTCTTTGAATACCAAAGTCTGCTTCATCCATATCTTCTTTCAGCATATCTTTTATATCTCGTTTTACCCGTTTGCTCTCGCTTAAGACAGTCTTGTCAGACACATCACTAATATCTTCTGATGTAATAGACCTAACAGGTGAGACTTCTTTTACGGGTTTTTCAGTTACATCTGATTCGGCCTTTACTTCTAACTTAGGTTCTTTAACTTCTACTTCAGCAAGTTGAATTTCTACTACTTCTTTCTTTTCTTCTTTTTTTGATTTGTCATGAGCAATATCTCTCTCAGATGATATTAACATTTTTGTTGCTTCAATTGTGTCGACGGCTGTCTTAAATGCGTCTGGAGATAATTTACCTACAGGCGACTTGATTGCCATAATTTCTTCTAAGCTCTTATCAGATTTAAGAACTTCAGCCACATCAGCTACGATTTTTTCTACGTCCTTAGGACTTAATGGTGGTTTTTCTGGTAACTCAAGTTTTTGTGCTTCTTCTATCTCCTTTTCTACGTCCTCTGGAATAGACGGTATTTTTTCTGGCATATGGACATCTTCTACGATTATAATATCGTCATCTTTTACAATAATGATATCATCTTCGACAGGCGAATCTACTGTCGTAATGTGAGTTTCTCGTAATTTTTCCGTGTATTGTCCATAAGGATATTCACCATCGTCGTACTCCTTGACGGGCTCTAATTCTTTCCCGGGTAGAATTGATGTTTTCATTTGATCGTGGTACATTGGCGACTCTGGAGCGGAGCCTGGAGTCACAGTTACTAACTCAGCGTGCGATGGACGCTCTACAGTCTTTACGACAACGTCATCTTGAATGGTTTTCAAACCTTTATAAGTCATAACGTCTTCCTTGAGTGGTAGGTCTTTAGGAACCTTGATTTCGTGAACGAAACCAACGTCAGGCTTTCGCTTGAAAATGTCTTCTTCTGGTGTTTTCTTCTCTTCATATGTTCTGTAATCGACTTCCTCGTGTAAGGGAAGGTCAGCAACTTCATCGGGAGTCTTGACGATTTCCCGAATCGGAGCCGGTTGGGTTTCAAGCTTCGGGCTCCTTTCAGCGGATGGTGGTTTTTGCGTATCAATAAGTGTTTGTGGGGGAATAACTTCTTTCGTCTCCTCTTTAATGTGTTTTTCTTCTACCTGTTGGTCTTCCTTAATATCATCTAATGTTATACGTTCATCTTCAGGTAATGTCGGTGCAGTGGTGGCACCAGACTCGACCGTTGTAGATATTTTCTCATCGGGTTGAGATTCTTGAACAATATTAAGTTCGATTGAATCCTTCGGTTTAACAACAGCGCTTTTACTGTCAGATGTTTTCTTTTCGCTGCTAATATCTTGTTTCTCCTCAACGCTCACTGAGTGTTCCTTAGATTCAATATCTTTGGTTTCAGGTTCAGCTGGTTTAGGTTCTTCAACCTCTTCGGCTGCTACTTGAGTTATTTTGATATCTTCCTTTTTCTTCTCCGATTCTTTGATATCTTTAATATGTTTCTGTAATTCATCTTCCTTTTCATGAATTTCACGATCAGGAATGGAGTCCTCAGTATATTGTTCGACTTCTTCCTTCTCTATGATAAGGTATTCTTCTTCAAATTCTCCGTCGCCAATGGTCTCTGTTTTGGTGTCATCTAGTAAGCAAGTTATTTTTTCAATATCGGAGCGTCCTACGTACTCTTGTTTTTCCTCGGGCTCGCTATCTCTATTGAACACGGCTTCTATTTCTCTTACAATCTCCTGTTCTTCTCTTTCGTCTAGTTCTTGCTGTTTGATGTCATCAATAGACTTTGATGTGTCTTCGTCAGATTTTTTAGCGTCTTTCAAGATGTCTTCATAGTTTACTCTCTGCAACCCTTTTAGCTTGGTATCGACTTTCATGGATTTTGCAGCCTTGGTAGGACTTTTCATAGCTTTGAGTCCCTTAACAGGGGATGCAAGTGGTCTGGGTCTACGAGAAATAGGTTCCCGTTTGGCTTTTGGTTCCTTTTTGTCAGGTACTTTTTGGCCTAAGTCGCGTTTGGGCGATACTTGTTTGTATTTCGACTCAACAACTCTGCGATTACTGGCTTCTTTAACACTTTTAGCGGGAGTACTTCCTGGACTTGCTTTCCTCGTTTTTAATTTAATCTTGTCTTTCACTGCAGGTACAGTTGGCGTAGATTTGGCTTCATGAGTCTTCTTGGGTGTGGCAGGTGGTGATTTTTTGTCGTCTGATGGAAGTTTCTTATCCAACATACTAGTCGTCATTTTCTTTTCAGTTGATTTTTGTGATGCACGATGGCTTATCTTAGTTTTCGAAGTCGATGTAGTCATTGTGTCTGTTTTTGTTTTTGTTTCAGTCTTCTTTTTAGTGTCTACCTTGGGCTTAATGTCAGTTTCAGTTTTTCTTACTTCAGGTTTCACTATTGCGTCTTCAGTCTTTTCTGCTCGCTTTGCCTTCTTTTCAATGGTTATGTCTTTCTTTTTAGGTTCTTTCTTTTTGGGTAAGCCATCGATAACTGTACTCTCATAGTGAGCAAATTTATCGTCTAATTTCGTTTCAATTCTACCAGTTATTGCTTCTTGCAAAACTGATTCAATTTTCTTGTCTTCACCGTTGACTAGCTCATTAAGAAGTTTATTATCAATAATATTCTTAGAATCGGGCTCATCTTTGATAGCCGATATCTTAGTCGGCATCGGTTCTGGTTGAGTGATCTTTTCTTCTTTCGTTTTTTCTGTGATGATACTCCTTTCCTTGCTCGCTTTTGATGAAACTTTGGAAGTAGTTTTTGTAGTAGTGACAGTAGTTGCTGATGCGGTTATAGCAGGTACTGCAGGGACCATCTGTCTCCCAGTGCACGTTGGGTGTTGGAGGAATTCCAGATGTTTTAATTTCTCGAGACCTTCGAAAATTTTGTGTTGCGGTGTAGAACCGGGGAACATTATTCTCGTGATGGTGTCATCCAGGTTAGCGGGTCGCCACACTAACAGCGCGCATATTGACACGAGGTTGGGGATCGGGAAGTTGAACTGCCCGGACACGCCGGCGCCTTCGAAGAGCTTCTGCTCCGTGTTGTGCCATTTCTTTAAAAATTCACGAACGTATTTCGAGTCCTTGGACGGATTCAGTACGTACATATCCAGTGTTCCTGCAAAAAACAAACATTAATCAGTTAAGATTAATGTTTTTAGATTTGGAACTTGGCATGCAATGTGCCAGACGGAACTATGGAGTATGCTACGTCTATGCCTCCGTAATATCTTATATATTCATATTTTATAGTCGTAGTAATCAAATCAATTATAAATTTCACAGAGTTCGTTAAGGCGTTGTTACTACTAGTAGAACTAAATTGTAATGCCATGATAAGTCTTTGTAAAGACTTCAGATAACAATGTACAACTGTATATTGGTGCTATAAAATTGCTTCGACAAATTATTATAATAAAAGAGCATTAGCAATATTTTTTTTTAATTTTATAATATCAGACATTCCAACCTAGTTCTTGAACTGACTGTTTAATTTGTCTCACTAATGAAATTAGTAAATACAATCATTTGTAACCAACATACCGTGTCCAACTTTGTGATATAAATTGATTGGTTCGGGGCTGCGGTAGCAGTGTTGGGGTTTGAGGTTGATGTGTCTCAAGTCGGCCATCATGTCGGAGCCCTCCTGTAAGAGGGAGACCAGCAGAGGGTCGAGGTCCTTGTCGCCGTCGGGGCTCGCGAGCGCGCGGCGTTCCTGGAACACGATTAGCCAATGTTTGAAACCAACTTTTGTCAAACTATTTGGTATGTTCTAGAAACATTCGTTTCGTTGCATGCATAAGATAAATAATCTTTTAAAATAATGGATAAAGTATTAAAGAGATCGATCGATATTATATTCCAAAAACACTTTCAGAAACTGAAAATAAAATTATATTATTACCACTACTCTGTTAAAATTTACGGTTGGAAGAGCTTTGAAAAGCTTAAAAATATATTCGAACTCGATTTTTAATATTTTAATTACATGGAAGTTTTATTTATTTTGTTCAAAATTAACTTCAATGAAATCACATTTTCGAAAACTCAAAATTGTTACAAACCCTGTTTAAATCGGTACCAAGAATGATAATGATGTTCTTCAATATATTTCATTGCAAAAAATCAAAAATCGTACACTATATAGGTTGTGTAATAAGGAAAACAAATTTACCCGATATATTTCGATTTACTCAAAAAAAACTAGATCAAACATGTATTAAACGTTCAAATAAGACATCTTAAGCTGCGATTGATTATTGAACATTACATAATCGATCATAACGTATCCATAACCGTTCTATCCGAAACACCGCACATCACTTTAGGCAATTAGGCACAGCTGCGCTCTAATGTCAAGCGATGATTTAGGACATTAAACCGCTTGAGAATCCGTGCATTTATGTTACGGACGTGAAAGATGTGTAATGAACTTCTTCCTTCCTTAACAGTTTTTGAAATTTCGCGGTGTGACTGGACTTAAGTGCTTAGAGATTTGGGAACGGGGCTTGAACCCTCTAGCTACCCCATGGTCGCGCCTGTGGTAGATTTTTTTTGAGAAAATATTTTTTAACTCTTATTGTGAAATTATTTAAAACAACTTTTCATTTTTCAAGCAATATATTTTTTTTCTCACAGCTCACGAGAATTCCGAGTAATGTCTGACACTTTGAAATTGTATTTTTTTTGGTATTGAAAACGTCCTAAGTAAAATATTCACGCTTAAGAAAAAATGTTGAGGTGGCCCACGATGCAGAAACACCCACGTTTATGGTCGTGGTCAATAGTACAATAAATTGAAAAATAATAAATGATACATAGGTTAGCATAATTAAATGACTGTCGGCTCGTTGGTAACGACGCTTGAACTCCGAACCACCCACTAAATAGTGGGGATGGCAAATATCTTTTACATTTGTACATTATACTATAATGTTTTAACTAGCATTGTATTATTACAAGTTAAGGGTCCGGGAGGTATTCGATTTTCTTAATTGCCGGGTAAAGAGCGTTCCTCTCGAGGCCCGTACATTCTTGCCTGTCGCTCTTATGTCGTCTTAGCCGTAGCATATGAGACGTCCCAAAATATATACATAAATTAAGATAAATGTGATTAATGTCCCAAAACATTTCTGTAACGTTATCTAGTACGACAGTTATGTAATGTCCCACGTGTAATGGTACTGGTACACGCATAACTGGAGATGCAATCGCTCCTTGTCATAACGTTCAATAAGGTTATGGCCACAATGAGCAAGTCAGGAATTAGCGTCGAAAAATTATAGCAAGGAAGGAAAAATTATAGTAAATTTAAGTAAAACTTTCTTTTTCATTTTCTAAAACATTTTCTGTGAAAATGTCAACAGACAGATAAACGGACTGTGGATTCTTAGTAATAGGATTCCGTTTTTTGCGTTTGAGTACGGAACCCTGAAAAATACCGAAATTGAGTATTTTTGTCATCGCGTGCTACGTCTTATCATCAGCATTATGATCTATTTTATTGAATTTTATGATAATTTATTTTTTGATTTTTTCAGTTAAACTGTTTTTGTTTTTTTTTTCAACAGTTCCAAGTCAACACGTGTATGAAGCTTTATAATCAGTGGGTGGTCAAGTGTGACCTGCTAGAGTTACGAACCTGACACCTGACCTTGTCGCCGCGTGCCTTCACGTCATCAGCTCACACCCTATGAACTGGTACCCTTAAACTTTGTGACCGTGACTGTGAGTTCATGGTCTTTAGAACCACATTCACGATCATGATGATTTAATGTGAATGATAGTGTGATACTTAATTTGTAAACAGTGAAGGATAACATTTGGCATGATCTAGGTTTTAGAATATTACGCGCGTATTGAAATTTTTATGTCCCTAGAGTCGACATGCATTTTATTGTAAAAACAGATTATGTCGTTCAAAGTGGAAATGTTGCTAGCGCATTTTAAAACTTGTGTAGCACGTTTTGAAGACAGTTTTAGTAGACGTTGGTGATGATTTATAGGTTAGTTAAGTTATAATTTTTAGCTTCATTTGGACTTTAATGCTGCCGTGCCGCTTTTGTCTAGATCCATATAATTATATAATCGTCGTATATGTAAAATGTCGTCAAATATATATATTTTTTATTTTCGACGTTTTTTTTTATCTATTTTTAGATTTCCCATATTAATTAAAATAATCTTAACTTAAGGTATCTAGCAACACTTAATATTTGTTGACGTTTTTATTTCCTGTTAATTAACTATTTCTTACTTCAAGGTTACAGAAGAAGTGTCCAATTTGAGGGTAGACGTTAGCCGTGGCCTTGCGCCGCAGCACTGACGACATGCCGGATATCGAGCAGTTGTTGATCCTGGTGAAGAGGACCGCGTCCAGACGATCCAGGTGGCGGGCGAAGTCCCACCAGCACGCCTTGCGGGAGAACCCGCCGTCCACTGGAAATGAGAAACGTGCACGTTAGATTGTAGAACCATGGGCGGCAGTCATCACTTACCAGGTGGTCTGTATGCTCGTTTGCTACTTCGATCATAAAAAATGTGAGGAAAGTAGGTAGATCTCTTGAAAAATAGATAGACAAGGACTTTCTCTTCTAACCTTTCATATACTACATCCGTGTTAGGTGGTTAACATTACTCCACAACACTATGATATCAATTAAAATATTACATTGAAAGGAACTATTCACGTAAAACCAAACCCACTTTTGTAGCAGCCAACTATCAGGAGCATGGATCCTGATAGTTGGACGGGTGTCCCGGGTCCGATTCCCGGCCAGACAGAAATATGAATGATGAGTTTAGATTTCTGTTCTGGGTCTGGGTGTTTATATATTCGTCTTTGTGTGTCTATGGTACCCACGACACAGGAGAAAATCCTACTGTGGGCCTATGAGTGTAGAAAGCGTATTTACTTTTCAATTCAGTAAACGGATTTCATTAAATCACAATACAATCAAATTTATTTTCAGATATAAAAGAGTTGTTCTCTGGAATAAATATAGCAAACTTTAATTAAAATATTGCTTTACTTCGTATTGGGTTTATTGTAAATAAATGCAGTCCTCCCAGAGCGATATTGTTTCATCAAAACCAAAATAGGTTCCAATCATTGTTGTTTATTAATTCAATTGAAATGAGTAACAGCGGTGTGGATGAGGTTCTCGCAATTAATCTGGCTGATTAATTAAATGTGGTCATTGAAACAATAAGCGAATGGTCAAAATTGGAATATCGTAATGATTGGAGATATTTTAATTGCAACCATATTGCACAATAAGCTGCCGAACAAAGGAGCTAGGATTTAATACCTGGCTTAACTGCATTTAAAATAACTGTTTAAAAGTATTCACATTCTTATTTTCGTGTTTCCATAATTTCATTTTTTTGTCTGCCTGTCAAGCTAATGCTGAAATTAAAACAGAATTCTCGTAAAGATAGATTTTTGTACGATTATTAACTTAAACTTCATTTTTCCTGTAACTTTTAGAGATCTTGTATAAAACTCAAAAAAATTACCCTCAAGCGCGTTTTGTATCGGCCTCCAAAAAAAAAAAAAATTTGATCAAAAGAACCAACTAATAGTAGGCTACAAAGGACGCCTTTAATACCGAATATCGAATCCACCGGAACAAATATCAAAGATAAATCGGCCAAATAGTTCGAGCGCTTGATTGAAAAATAAATTGGAGGAAGCGATGTGCTTTCCTATTCAAACGACGCTTCGGCCAATTTCGAATCAAAAGCTCGCGAGCTTTTAATTTGTATTCGATTAAAAGTAAACGAAGGGTTAAAAGTATAATAATAGCCTTCACGAATAATGCCTCTCGACGTTCCGCAGAAAATAATTCGACGAAAACCCCTTAGGTACAGTTTGACATGCTGAAGTTTTTAGGTTCGATTTCCAGACGTCGCAATGACCATGTATTTGTGTTTTAGGTCTTCGTGTTTGTGTACTTATCGTTGCTTGAGTTAATACTAATCGCGAGAAATGAAATAGTATTGTCAATCTATGAATACAAAAAAAACACAAAATCAGTTTAATTTTAAGATGAACTTACATTTATCCTGGATCTTTATATGTAATATTTTATGTTTGTGTCACTATTTATACAAGGAATCCTAATGATTCTATGGATGTTTAAATTTCAAATAAAAAAATCATCCTTAATGCAATTATAAGCGAAGGAATCGAAATATTTAAATAAATTCTTCGATTAGTAAAGAAAACCGAACTCCTTTGTGATTTCCAATACTGATCTGCGGAATTGATAGAAATTCACCAGAAAGGTCTCCTTTTGTGCCGAATATTGAGTGGGCGCTTGAAAAACGGTCATAGATAAATCTAGTAAATAGTGCGAGCGTTTGAGTGAATATGCGGTGGAGGAAGCTCTTTTTGATCGAAAACGTCAATGGAATGAATACCTCGCGAGCATTTAGTTTGTTTTTCAATTTAAATTAAACGAAGTGTATAAAATATTTGAAATTGCCTTTTGATCCAATAATGATTTTCGACGCTGTGAAAAGAGAATTTAATTATAACGAATTTTTTAAACCTTTGAAAGTTATTTTACGTTCAAAGCTTTGTGAAGTAAACTAACTTTCAAAGGCACGACTATTTATTTTGTTATTAAAAAATTAAAACTTTGATCGAGTAGAAACTTCTTTTAAAATATACATGGTACGTTTGATATTTTTTTTTATAGGAAAACGAATTTGTACTTCACGGACATTTGTAATCAACCAGCAATTAAATTGAAGTTATACTGTATGGCGACAAGAGAGCTAGCAACGTATGCTAGCCCTTAAACCGTATGTCTCCTGTGAGTGTATTTCCCTTACCGCACGCTACAATCAGAACTCAGCAGAGTAAAGGTATGACGATTCGACAAGTTATACTGGAAAATGGGTAATGCGCGTTAACCACGCTACTGCCATGCTTGTTAGCGGAACACAATATAAATAACCCATTTATACATATTCTACATTTATCGTATACGTTTCTATTTACATAAGTGTCACACGATACTTGACAGATAGTTCACAGCTCTTGACATTTTGCGCAGTCCCTGGTTCGATAAATAATGGATAACTTGAGTGCTGTTGACCCATGAGTAACTGATAACGGTCGATAGAGTATAGAAGACGTAGCATTAAAAGGGTTAAGATTGATTAGGTTACTGGGTTAGGTTAAAGTGAATTTGAATAAAGGCGTTATAGATAGTAATAATGAAGCAATCAGGAATCCTTCAGTTGGAACGCTACGTGTTAATGCAGGTAAATGTCAAATTAACGTTAAAATTGTCGCTAGCTCTATACTATGGAATAGGTACTAAATCATAGGTTTAAAGTACATGAAGTAATATCTGAATGATGACACTGTAATAAACTAATGAAGAAAACACTAAAAGTAATTTAGATTTTTTAATACTTAAAACTAATGATAAGGCGGACGGGATACCCGATGGAAAGTAGTCACCGTCGCCTATGGACATTTGCAACACCAGGGAAGTCGCCAATGCATCGACGGCTTTGAAGAAGAGATCTTTTCTTTTGTGAAGAAACCCATATTATAACACTCCGGCAATACCTTAGTAGGAAATTCATTGAATGAATGTCAGAGGAACATGAATATATTTAATATTTTTTATTCAAATCGATCAATTAGATCGATTAATTAGAACAAATAGGACTAAGAAAGTAACAATGTTTTTAAAGTGTCTTAAAATAAAACAGAAAAATGTTTTGACACTCGTGCCCTGGAAACAGGGGAAGTCCCATGTACAAGCGACTACGATGCGTGCTGGTGTGGCGGCCGAATCTGCAGAGGCTGCGAAGCGGCGCAAATATGCAGCCATTTCTCGGGGCTACATGTTTGTGCCATTTGCAGTCGAGACGATGGGACCGTGGGGGCCAGACGCGAAACGTTTTTATAAAGAATTGTCTTCGCGCCTGGTTGACGCCTCAGGTGACCCAAGAGCTGAAGTTTACCTCGGCCAACAAATAAGTTTGGCAATTCAGCGAGGTAATGCTGCCAGTGTCTTGGGTACAATTCCACGGGGCAGCAATTTGGCCCATTTATTTTATCTATAGTGTTTTAATTTTAATTGTTAATTTAAATTTTATTTAATTGTAAATTGAAATATAAAACGTTTATATAAGTTTTTGTCAAAATAGTCAAAAAGAAGTTCTATATTATATTATAGATTGGTCTAAAAAAAAAAAAGAAAAATGTGATATACCGCGTACATTTCTTTTGACGAAATGTAAGTACATCATAAAATTCGCTATAAAGCCAGACAAACTTAAAAGTTAAGATGATTCTTGTCGCGATTTCAAAATTCGATGGTTCATTAGCAAGAAGTCGTTCCTTGAAAAGATTTTCTCGAAGTTAATTAACGATATTGAAGCCCAAAGCCATCCTCAAGTAACAAAAGAATCACGAGTCACTAGACTTTTTGGGAGACGTTATTTATGCTTGCTTTCATCTTACGCTACTTCAATAGTGTCATCGGAATTTATTCACTATAATCTTATTAGAATTATAAAATATTAAACTTTGTGAGGATGAATGTCTGTTACTCTTTACGAAAAAACTACTAATTGGATTTCATTGAATATTGCCCCACAGACAGTTTATGACCTGGATTAATACATGGTAAACTTGATCGAAGCAAGTGGAGACGCGGAAATAAACCATGAACTCTATTACACATTTGTGTTATGGTGCACCCAAAACTCTCAATCTGTTCTCCCAGCTTTTCTGTTTAAACAAATGTTACTGAAATCCTAGATCACAAATCAAATATCTTCCATAACTTAATAAGTAATTGACCAAATATCACAGTCTCCTACAAATTCCTATGCTTATTATACTAGTATAGTTGGTGCTACGCCACACTAGTTGCCAATTTTGTTGTTTTCTACTTTAAAAACTGTAACTGAATTATGGGAGGTAAAGCCGTCACGATTACTAATACTACCAACAAAGTAACGATTGACATAGAGTAAAATAGGAAGGATTTCTAATGGAGTAACTATTTAGTTACTATTATTATAAAAACAATATCGTTTACATTTCGTTATTCAGAGCCCGTGCACTAAGTCCTTTAGCTTCCATCTTTTTGTATCCTTTTACTGGCTGAGAGCCAAGCTTGCCTAGCTCGGGGCGATTTTCCCTTTTTGGAACATTTTACTTAGCTAGAAACTGTACTTATCTCGGAGTTTTAAGCGAGTTGAACAAAAAGTTCGTCCATTTATTCGTTCAAGGACCATATTGGGGCGATGTAGCGAAAGATTACAATTGTGTTTGATATTACTTCGGAAATTTTCAGGTCTTCCAAGCATTAAAGTTGTTCCGAAGAATGTTGACCTAATTTTAGGGTATTGTTAGAAATAAAAGCTATCTCATGAATTACTCATGAAGTCTGAAAGGAAATATACTAAATATTGTAATACAAATTAGTTGCTGGAATTAATTTTCTATCGCTGTATTAGATTTTTACAATGTACTATTTTTACTTGATGTCTTTTGGACGTTTACTTTATAAATTAAATATTTTTTGTAAATTAATTAGTCAGCTCCATTGTGTCTCTTGACGTTAACATATTTTATATCGTTTCATAACAACTTATAAGATAATTCATCATTGAAGATTGGAGTAAAGCCATCATGTTCATTTATTTTAAGTTTATTTACAACAAAATTGCTAACAAAACAGTACAATTGAACGAAGCCTCGTATATTCTGCGGATATTAACAAACCCGCGTGATAGCATTAAGTGAAGCCGCTGTGAAGGTTCCGCAGTTACATTGAACTAACTAATATAGTGTTGCACCTAACTGTCGTAGTTAACTAATGCGAAAAGTTAAATATTTTAAATCAAAGACAACATAGTACATGACATGAAATGAAATTTGTTTGTATAAGTCTATAGGGACACTTAACGATTGTCAACCTTTTTTGCCCTGACCGGATTGGAACACCATGTTAACTGAGAAGATACGGCAAAAAATTAACGGTTAGTTTTTTTTTGTTGTAATCGCTTTTTTATCTAACTTGTTTTTAATATAAAAATAAATATATCGACTTTCTTAGTTGTCAATTGATCTTATATAACTAACGTAACACCGAGCTCTAAAGAGACTGATAATGTTTTTCGGTTATTATGACAATGATGAGTGATGATGGAGAGCGCACGCACATAACGTGTTCTGATAGAACGTAATGTAATTATTATGATTGGTGTATAATATATTGTAATTACTACTATGACTTTTACCGTTCTCCTCCTCGATTATTCAAGCAATAATAATATTTCTAATTTTGATATATTTTTTTATCTGATCGAAGTAACAAACGAAAATCTAGTTCTCCTGATGGTTAATTATGAATGCATGGACGTCTTTAAGCAATATCATATGGAAGAGGGGTCCTATCCGACGTCGATTACGGGTGCGTAGCTACTCCCGAGGGCTCAAATGGTCTCCCCATACAAATGGGAGTTCGTGAGGTTAAATAAAATAAGAATTTAAGGTAGTCGAAGCCTTTGCAACAATAGTTTGATCATAATATTAAATAGTTCATAAGGCTACGACAAGAATTAACAAATATATCCAATGATAATGACTAAGACCGGTAGTTTAACGTGCACACCGAATATGGAAACATAGAATTTCCACTAGTGGTCACCCATCCAACTTTTGACCTCATCCGATGTTTTTTAACTTTATCATTTAAGATCTATATTCAGCTCGCGTCGTTATTACTATTCATACAAATATTCATAAAATAAAAGATGGATAAAAATCAATATTTATTGTTGATATCTTTCATTCCACATAGTTATACGTAAGTGGGATCTGATCGAAGAAATATAAACGGAGTTGATAAATTGCTATCATCTTAGTAGACTCGTTGGAAAGTCTCGGATCGTCGATAGAAAACCAATACTCTAGTTGGCATTGTGTCAAGTGTGGAGAGCCAACCAAGGCCGATGCTTAGTCGTCGAGAAGACTTCATTTTTATTTATTGAGCATCCCCTAAGATGATGTGACTTAGCAACTGCGTAAGTAGCTTGCTTGGCAGTTTCTATAATCAATATCACTAGACTGTGCTGGATTCAGGATTCTAGATCAAGATACGTAAGAAACGGGATGTATACAATGAGTTGCAATAGCTGCAGAGTTAAAAAAAATTGCAACTCAAATAAAACGATTTCACACATAATAAATTCAAATAAAAGAAAACATGTCTGGTGCTCAAATCCTGAAACTAAATCGTGGAATGCGTTAAGCCCCTGGATTATCATGATCCAATAAGAGTCTAATAATATAGTCTCAGATTGCCAACAAATGAAAGGCTTATCTCACGAATTTCTGTGATTATTTGCCGTTATTTCTTAAGAAAATATTGACGGTAAGATAAGATTACTCGAGAGCGGCTTGGATCCGTGGTATATTATATATGTATTTCCTGCCATATTTAAAGTATGAACAAATTGGATACTTCAAGATCTAAGCGTCTAAGCTACGCTCGTAGAGTTACCGTAACGTTAGTCTGGCTTATTCAATTCACTAACGATGGAGGTACTTGAGTTTGAGTGCGTATGTATGTATATATGGGCGTGTGTGTTTTCTCGCTGTGTTATATGTTCACCTGACGTTAACTAATCTATATCATCATACAATATACTATACTACAAGTATAATACATAGCATATACAGTATCATATATAATATATACTATATCCATACACCCATCAGTCTTTTTAGAGTCTTCATACTTCGGCCGCCCCTTATGAGGATTTTTGTCTATACTCGCCATATCGTGCATGTCGTTGATTAAAGTTGGTGTTACTGTGCCACAAGAAGGCGCTGCTGCCTTTCTCTTGGATTATGTACATTACTCTCCCCTTACAGCATCCGCAGGAATACAGGGATTGGTCCTTTCATGGCCGACACTATACACCACAAACTTAAAACTTACTTTATTCTCTAGTCTCTTACGTTATCCACGGAAAGACGGAGTGCTGCTTTACAAGACCACGGCACAAAATTAAAACTTACCGAGCATATTAAATCCATTGATTCCGAAGAGGGCGGCGTCGCCCTGTCCTCCTGGGAAGACGTACAGCGTGGGGTGGCTGAAGCGGATGTTGCCGACCACGTCGCTGGAGACCAGAAGCTGCTCCAGGCTGGCTGGCACCACGTATGGGTCCAGGTACGCTGTGGACAAGACGAAGTGGTTAGAGTAAAGAACATAAAAAGGGAATTCTTAGTCCGGGTTTTATGTACCTATGTCCATCTATATGCAAAAAAAAACTAACATTGATACATCGTTTTGTTATAATTTTAATAACATATAACAGTATTTATAAAAATGATTTAAAATATTCTTTTTAGACAGGACCATTATATTTTTGACACTGTGGGAGCTATTGTTTATTGCAATGTCTTGATTAAATAGTGTAATCAACAATTGATTTTTTTAATTTATTTTTAACAATCGCTTCATATTACTAACACCGTATTTGTCTCGATATAGGTCAAACCAAGTTCTAAAACATACACGCGATACGTTAAAAGCTTTAGAGTTTCTCAATTGTAATTAAATTTTTGCTTTCTTTCATATCCAAGAACAATAGCGAACATTAACGTTGAAAGAAGTTCTTTGTTAAGCGCGGAAGAGTCATAAAATCCTACAGCATAAGTATCCGGCATACTGATACCATTTCTCTTCAAAATATTGTCGTTTCGTACAATAATTTTCGCAAAGCACAATTGCTCCTAAAACAGTGTGCCTGAAAAAACAAGCGAAGTTCGGAGTGAAGCTTTTAACGGTCTTTTTACTCTGTTTTAAACAGGGATTTGCTTAATGTTCTAACATTTTTAAACTTCGCCCGGGATTCATTAAGTCCGGGCGGGTTTTGGGTCTTGTTTTTGTTCTTCAGAATTTCGCGTCCGATTTAAGCCGAATTTAATCTTCCTCGAGTATTGGACAAAAGGTTCAGATGAGGTATTACAAATATATTTTTTTCGTTAAAATAAGCGTCGTTTAAAGTAATTATATTTTGAAAATTAAATGTCAAATCGCAAACAAAAAATTTAAAAATTCAGTACTCTCATTATTACTAGTCGTAATATCGGAATTAAAAGTAAATTCTAAAAACGGTAATATGAACGGGTTGCTTTATGGCGTAATACCAATTTTGAAAATTAACAAAAATGGCCAAACTCAAACGAAATTTCCTCCAAAATTGTCTAGTTTTCTTTACGGGTCGTGGCGCCAACGCAATCTAAAGCTGAGGTCCGAAATATGAAAGGTATTTCGAATTTCGTAAACCACTATTTCTGTTTTACATTTCCACTAACCCGAAACCTTAGGTTGCTTATTTATTTCTAACGAACGAATACCAACTCTATCCTCGGTCCGTGTAGTATAATCCACATGTGACACATCTAAAGCAGGGATGTTATGGAGCTCCGTATCCGTAACCGAAACTATCGGATATCCGAAATAAAATATCCGTAACCGATTCCTATATAAATATTTCGAATAAAACCGGATGTATTTCGACAAATATTCTTTTTTAGTTTTAATAAATAAAACTTATTTTTGATTAGGTAGCTATAATAATAACTAATTTAGTCACATTACTCAATAATGTAATAGAAAGAAAGAAAAATATATATCATTGTATTTTACGTTTAAAATTGCTTAATATAATATCCGTAACCATAACCGAAACTAACGGAAAAAAACACGCTTTCTACACTCATAGCCCCACACTAGGATTTTCTCCTGTGTCGTGGGTGCCACGGACACACAAAGACGAATACACAAACACCCAGACCCAGTACAGAAATCTATACTCATAATTCATATTTCTGTCCGGCCGGGAATCGAACCCGGGACCTACTGCGTGTCAGACCGGTGACCACTCCGCCACGCGGGTCGGATAATCCGAAATAATTACACATCCGTAGCCGTATCCGAAACCGGTATAATATTCCTATATTCGCATCTAGATCCGAAATTTCCTATCCAGAACATCCCTGATCTAAAGTATTAGAGCGGAAGGATTGCTCCCTAAGTTGATTAGATCGCCTCAGTAGGAAGAGCGCTGTTAGACCTAGGGAATCTGGGTCAATTGGTCCGAGTCTACATCTAGGTACACCTGAGTCAAGTTAAATGGACAGGATATAGGCAATTTCCGGATAAATCCCAGATGTGGATCTGGTAGTAAATTGAAATATTAAGTTCGATTTTGAGTTCCAAATTTTATATTTGACGACCCGCGTTGCGGTGCGATCATACCGGTCTGACACGCAGTGGGTTCCGTCATAAAAATTAACGGTTATTAACATAAAGCTAGCAAATATTATAAAATAGGTATATATAGCTATATAGCTATTCCAAAATACTATATATGTGATCCAAAATATAAAATCAGAAATGGCTGAGAAATTGGTATGATACTATAATTATGATATTGGTTGAATCCATAAAAAAAATACATACAGTCGAACATAGAACCACCTCCTTTTCGAAGTCGATTAAAGAGAACTTTATACAAACAATCGTTTAAAAGCAGTCGAGTTTTGTGTTTAATATTTTTAACAATGTCACAAGTAAGTTTTACTTGATATTGCAGTTTTTTAACAAAGACATCAAGTAAATATATTATCTCAGGAGTTCTCGATACAACTATCTCATCTTTTCCATATGTTGCCGTGCAATTTTCTTCACGAGCGGACATTGAACAGATACTATTGCAACATTTAATTTTTAACGAACCAGTGGTTCTGAAGATTGGAAGACATCTCTAGAAACTAAGCGAAACATGTGGACAATTTCCAATAGAAATGTTTTAGAGCATTCTTGTTATTGAAGACTTGTAACTGTCTTGTGTTAGTAGATGCCATTAAGTTGTAACCGACATTTTGAAACAGGTACTTTCTTTTATATTTTAGTCCGTTCTTCTTTGATCTAATACGGAAAGAATATGTTCAGAGAAGAAGTTTTCTGATAACAACACCCAGAATACTGTTAAGTAAATAAGAATTGAAGAAGAAAATTTTAGTAAAAACGTTAAGCTGTTTCAGAATTTGAAAATAAGAGCTAACGACTAAAAAGTAAATTTTCTCTCCAAGAATTGCAAATTGCCGTAGCTTGATCATTCAGTGAAACCATTGTTTAAGGGCAAAGCGGTTTTAATTATCCCTTCTGTCGCAGTAGCTTCCATCTGGTTTTGACTAAAGAGTAATTAGGTGATGGTTTTGTATAATGCTATTAACTTTTTTAATTTTTGGAAGTTTATTTATACAAAACATGTTTTTTTAAATAAGACAGTCAGACATGAAATATGTATAGCAATAATTTTTATTATTTATTATTAACTTAAGTAGCCAGCGAGAATGTAGTCTATCTAAGTAACATAGTTAAAAATATTAAAACAAAAGTCCCTTAAAACGATTTTCTTTACTTATAAGTATATTTATTTTAAAGCTTTATATGAGTTTCCACATTTGCAGGCCATTTTTAAATATAGCCTATGTTACTTTAAGAACTCACAAGTTTCTAATTACATGTTATTTGTCACAATCCGGCAAGCCACTTAGACTGTAGCGCGTGCCAAAGAAATGGACATACATACAAACAAACATGCATACATATTTACGGTTGAAAAACTTTACCCTCCTTCTAACGCAGTCGGGTAAATATAAACCGAGGATGTTTTAAAGCTGTTTTTAATTACATGCAAATAATGAACTTAATTAAATCAGAAATTTAATATCAAACTCAGACATTTCCTTCTATGTCTTAGAAATGTAATCTTAGCATTGAGTTAGTATCAGTCTATATTTAAGAAAACGTAGAAATGATAAGAGCCAACTCCAACTTGGGGAAAGCAATTTCAGTTTGAAACAACTCCTGAACTCTGAACTTACTAACACACCTGTGTTAGAAACTTACGTAACATGTCTTATATGTTATGTAGTGTTACTCCTGTGAATGTTATAAAGCTTCAAACTTAGTGATGGCTTAAGTTTAAAGAAGCTGTAGCTTAAGCTGAAGCTACGTTCGAGAAGGATGTGATTATACATACAAACGCACGCTAAAACATTTGATTTACTTTAAAATTAAAATGATTCCAATTAAAACAAACAAAAAAAAAAACAAAACCAAACCATTTGGCGTTTGACATAACATGTTACCAATTCGAATTCAAAATTCATAGTTAAGACAAAACCGCTAGTATTAAAGGATAAAATATTAATTACATTTCAGACATAGCAAATAGGACAATATGGTACTAATTTAACCAAATTAACGTGTTCAAGTATATGAGACATTTTTTCGAGAAGTAACGAGATCTTGGCTCCCCCGAGAACCAACTCATTTCGTTAGAAGGTCACAATCCGCAATCCACAGGATGAACCAATTATACTCCGCATAATTCCTTTGCTTTATATACAAAAAGGTTTCTAGATAAGATGACTTGTAATTTTTGAACCTTTTGAACGTAATCTAATATTATAAAAGATATAATGAGGACATTAAATGGTTTCAAAAGGAAAGTAATACCAACTGCTTTGAACTTTGGCCTGAGATCTAGGCATCAATATTTGAAAAAAATAAAAGAAAAAGTACTTTGACCTATGAAATAGCGTGTATTTTAGAAATGAATTATTACTTCATTCAACGGTGAAAGAGATTATAAAATCCAAAACCAGAATCCAAATCCAGAATTCAAAAGAATACGTAATGAAATATTTACCAACAATTAACATCAGTGAATCCCGAGAGAATCTCATCTGGTTGTGTTCAAGTTACATAATCCCCAATTAACAATGAAGCAATTAGACTTTGGATTTCTCCACTGTTTGTGTTTGCACTTCGATAGTATGCAAACACAATTGCAAACACGATTCAATGCAGTGGCAATTAAAACGTTACACATACGAGTATAGAAAGAAAACGCTTTATTACAAACTTACAGCCCATTTTAACAAAAAGCACGATATGTGACAGCAGTATGTAATAGGTGGTCTTATTGATAAGCAGAAATATATTCAAGAAAATCTATGCGTGGAAAGTATAAAGATGAAGGAATGTTGCATAGTATTTGCTAACATAGAAATAGCCTATGCAGGATTAGATTAGGCTCTATCAACGTTGTTAATGATCTGAGACCTTGATTACTAAAGATTTATTTATTTATATTTGGGAAACATACAATAATTGTGGCACATATAACACAGTTCAGTATTATAATACACTAATTAGCAAAGTTTCCACTAAGTAGCAGAACAGTGATAAAAAGAAAAAAATAAGAGATTACAAAATTATTTGTATCGTAAAGCACAAATTCAAAAAGAGTTTCCATTCATATCTCAAACTGCCTGTTGTCTCGAAGATGGTTCATTGAGGAAGTCTAAGTCAAATTTAACTCTTTTATGATCGTATCAACTATAATTCTTTGCAAACGCCTCTGCTGAAAAACTATTTACTTTTCACTTCAAAAAAATCAAGTAATTTCTGTTTAAAAATAAAACTTGCGCCTTTTCTTAGCAATGTTATTCAATGAGATCAGTGACTAGAGGGCCTCATCTAATTCCACTAAAAGGAAACCCAATTTTCAAAGAACAACATTATACAAAATGTGTACAATAAAACTCAGATACATAATTCTTGAAAAAGTTAGTCTAAGAATCTCTAAATATTTTTAATTTCGCTAAAAGGTTACATAGTCTCAATCAAGAACGAAGCAATTTGATTTTCGACTCCTACGCTATCTGTATTTGCTTCAGATAACAAACGCAGCGAAGGGATAAGGCAAACGTTGTTAGAACTGAGTTTGAATACAGACTTGTTTGCAAGTTTATGGAATCGCCCGTTCTTGTTAAAAAACAGTTTTAGAGCATATTTGACTGCCTGTTCCTTTAATATACATTTGAGGTAACGTTATGCTTTTGTAATTCTGTGAAATGAAAATCTAAATGATTTCGCATCTTCTCGAAATTAACCTATGTTGAGGTACAAATATTTTTTTACTTCGTTGTTCTGTTTGTGAATAAATTATGACAGTTCTTGACAATGTATTTCACTGTATTTTGTCTGTAAAGAGTCGTAACTAATTCTACTAAAAGGAAATCTAATTTTCAAAGAACAACATTATACAAAATTTCTCCAATTAAACTCAGATACTCAGATGAATAAGTGACCCTAAAGATCTCTATACATTATTTAATTCCGCTAAAAGGTTACATAGTCTCAGACAAGAACGAAGCAATTAGATTTTGGATTCCTACGCTATCTGCATCTGCTTCCGATAGCAAACGTAACGAATCTGCAATGCAAACGTTGTTAGCGACTGGGTTTGAATGCAGACTTGTTTGCGAGTTTGTGGAATCTTGTTAGAAAAGGGTTTTCGTGCATTTTTATAACTTTATTATATAAGATAAATAACGAACCTTACTTCAATGTTAACCCCTTTATTTTTTGTGTAAAATTTAGTTCAGTTATTATAAAATGATTTAAACCTTTTTAAAAATTCCCTACCATAGATGGACAACGTCTTTTCACCTTAAAATATTAATGATGTGTTTCTTTATTACCTGTGGCTCGCGATTTCTTATATTTTCAATCTTTCAAATTAAATTTAGTAATTTTTATTTCATGTATTTTCAAACAAAACATAAAACTCTAAGAATAATAGGACTTTCTGATTTTTCATGGTTCTTCAAACATTTTTTAAGTAAAAAATAGAATTGTTCATCACAATTTTTCTATTTATATGAGTAAGTAAATTCTAATTAGACAATTAAATTATTTGTTAATGTTATAAACATGAACTCAACACGAATAAACTTTATCAAGGACTCAGGCGTATCCTACCATGTCAAAGCAAGTGGCAATAAACTGAACAATCAGAGTTGTGTCAAACTGATTCATATAACCGAATACCAGCGGATAAACTATCTGATAATTGAAAACTTGCCATGTAATTCCGCTGAAAGCTTACACAAGCTCCAATTTATGCATTAATTAAACTTAACATAATTCCTTTACTCAATTTGCTGCAAGCAGCTCCATAGCGCTTCTGCAATCCAAATGTTAGCGAACTTGGCGTTTGTTTGCAATTTGATCACTTATGTACTTTGCAAGTTAGTGAATGGTCAGGATTTATGGAAATTAATTAATATAGAACACGGTTTTATGAAAGATGAATTAAATGATTTATGAAAAGTGTGGTGGTTTTAAAATATGCTAAAATGGTGTACATCTAAGATTAGATACGCAAAAGAGACCATTTTAGCCACATTTTAGGGTATGTTAACTGAGGGCTTTTTGGAATTTAGTTGATGGATTAAGTGTGGAGCGTGGATTCCTACGTGCTATAGGATTACAAAAACAGATATTTTCTTTTATATTCAACGTGCATTAGCCTTAGCCTAAATAATAAGGAAAATTTATATGGAAATTCCTTTAGAATCGTTGTGATTTGTGAATCGATGAAACGAAAATGCAGTTGTCGGCGCTGTAACTAGATGGTGCTTTACCCCTTTCTTTTTTTATAAGAATGAAGTAACAAACGAGCATGGAGCCTACATGATGGTAAGTGGTTACTGCCACCCATAGACACCTGTGAGCAACTTCATATAGAACAGGGGTTCTATCTGAAGTCGATCACAGATGCGTTGCTACTCACGAGGATTAAGATGGTCGCCTCATATATAAGTGAGCCGGCAACCACACCCTTTCACCGAAACGCACGAACTGCTTCACTCTAGAAATAGGTGTGGCGGTGGTACTTCCCCGTTCGAACTACATTGGTTCATCTAGAAAACTTTTTCAATCATGCTATTTTACTATAATTTTATAAGCTACGTGCTTATATGAGAGCTCACTTTTGATATATACGAAATAAAATGTCTGAATATGTTCAGCAGTGATTTCTCAATTTTGAAAAGTAAAAGTCTTAATATCCTTATGGAATCGTCAGGAATATCCTATTATTTATAACTATTAAGTTTCAATTCGGTCTCGTAAGATTGCACACACAATTTTTTTATTCAAGCGTAAAGTCAACACAAATCAACTACTGCAAAGGTTATTAAGATGAAATGACCCGGAACTAGCCGATTAACTAAACAAATCTCTCGTCATAGCCTTAATAACCGACAGTTTGTTTCTCATCGCCAGCACATAAGTCAAATTGAACCAGGCATCGCCGAGTCGTAAAACAATCAAACTGTCTGATTGCTACATTATGCATAACATCGTCAGTACCGCGTGGGTGAAGTTGGCGGTTTAATCCGAGGAATTGGGATGTAATGCGGTGCAAGGGATAAGCTGTGAGCGGTGAATAAAGCGGAGGATTTTCTTAAAATACTGTTTTCTGTACTCCTACGATTTTTAAAGACCATAACTTTGTATCCAAGTTCTACTAATTAGACTTTTTGCGAAATATTTACAATTGCAAATTTTAGGCAGCAAATAATGTGGGAAAACTCATATACATTCTTTTTGGTATCATTCGCAATTGTCGAAAAATGATCGTCTGATTTTTCATTGCCTTGTCGCGATCAACCGGTCGAATAAAGTACATACTATAGGCAGTATTTTGTTTAAAAAAGATACTACAAATTTTAAGTCCCAATAATAGATACAAGCATATTTCTACAATTAAGGGATGCATGGTGAACTATACCATACTGTTTCAATGTTATTTCAATTGATTAGCGAAGGAATATATGTATATATGAGTGACTAATCCTAGTCAGATATTTATTTTGAACTTGCCATGACATCGTCAATAAGCTTTACGGGTGCGATTTTATACAAACGATTGACTTTATAGATATTCCGAAAATAATGCATCTATTTTTGTTCTGTGTATGTATTTATAATCGATTTAAGACAAAGGGTAAAGGCATCCCGCTCACCGCTAAAGACTTATAAGCGAACGAAATCCTTATAAAGTTTCGTTCGTGTAACTTTTGTATAACAATTCGCAAGTTGAGACGCGTCAAATTACTTGAGAGGAATTTGTGTAAGAAGCTCTGCTTGTATTGGGTAAGTTGAGTACTAAGTTAGACAGTTATACATGTTGAATATATATACAATGTGCTGTTTAATTCGAGGACGTTGTAGGTGACTAACGGATTAACTACAGTCAAATCAAACCAAATCCAATTAAGATTCAATTAATTTTCTTGCCGGATCTTCTCAATTGAAGTCTTGTTCTGATCCGGTGGTAGTATAAGAAAAATATATTGTATAAAATAATTCGTAAGCCTATACGACATTTCATTTTAATTCTGTTAATTTCATTACATTGATGCGATGTATTTGTTAATTGGCATAAGTGTAGCAAAAGGTTATATTACTTAGGTATCTTTAATCTTTGTATGGTGATTTCAATAAAGCCTAATTATGGAGACTATGAAAGGGTACAAAAACGTACTAGAGTCTAGACAACGTTGTCTTGGAAGATAGTGGAATTTGAACTAGGAGAAGACAGGCATAATTACTTAATTGTCATCGTGAAATTTTGACTATGATAGTTTTGTCATAAAAATACGGAGATAGACGTTTATGTCTACCTACATTAACAAGTCCGGGAGACAAATAAAACGGTTATCAAACATTCCCCGTTCGCTCTTATAACTTCGACCCCAAGAGACTTAGAACTTCAGAACTTTTATATTACAATTTCCAAGTAGATACCCATCAAATTACTTTCATGTTTTCACCTTTTCACCTTTGCGTTCAAGTGACGTGCGTACATACTTGAGTGTTAGGAATAAATTTGTATGAATATAACGATATGAATATAATTCTAGATAAAATTTGCTATCTTCTAATCGTAATATGTACATATAAATTTGCATTCATCGCAAACGTTATTACGTAATGGAGATGAATCGGCCCTATTTTTGTAAGATGAAAGTAGCAAAGAGGTTTGCAGTGCATCTGATGGTGGGTCAGTCCTCGGAAGTAGCAACGCATCTGTGATAGGCTTCATATAGAACCCCTGTTCTATATGAAGTTGCTTACAATTGTCCATGGGCAGCCGTAACCACTTACCATCAGGGGGGCTGCTTGCTCGTTTGCTACTTCATATTTATAAAAAAAAGGTTAGCCACATGTGCGTTGTTACCCCCGAGAACTAAGTTATGACGCCTCGGGTAAGTATGTATGTATCCCTTACCACACCTTTCAGATCAGAACACAGCAATGCATGACACTGCTGTTATTAGGCAGAAAAGTCTTCAAGTCTTTTTTCAAGGTCCAACTCCCGGAGTCGGACCTTGAAAAATTGGAGCACACTCTATCATGCTGCTCTAATGTGAATTGATGGTCGAGGATACAAATTAAATTAGAGACTGCGTGGATAGTTTCGAACCACCTCCATAATCTTAAAATGATTTAATGATTATAAGCCAAAACTAGAAACCAACAAGGCCAAGCACGAACGAACTTCAAAAATTGATGATGATATAGCCGTCTTTAAAAGTCAGTTTCTTTCACAAAAGTACAAGTAAACAAAAACCCAGTACATTTTCCGTTTACAACCGCAATTTGCAAAGGAATAAGAGACAGCGTACAATGACGTCATTGAGCACAGAGAGGGAGAGTCTCAATAACGTCATTAGCGTCGTTTAACGTCACGGCAATTGTTTGTTTCGCTTTGAAGACTAATCAGCCCTCTTGTGTGCTTTGATACTTTTAACAGCTTGGTTCAAAATTGTTGTCTTTTTACCCGACAGCGTTAGGTGGGTAATGTTTTTAAGTGTATGTATGTGTTTGTTTGTATATATGTACATTTTTTTTTAAATATGAAGTAGCAAACATGAAAGCAGCCCACCTGATGGTAAGTGGTTACTGCCGCTCATGGACGTTTGTAAGCAACTTCATATAGAACAGGGGTTCTATATGAAGTCTATCACAGATGCGTTGCTACTTCCGAGGACTGAGATGGTCGCCTCATATAAAAATGAGCCGGCAATCACACCCTTCCACCGAAACGCAAGAACTGCTTCACGCTAGAAATAGGTAGGTGGCTGTGGTACTTCCCCGGTCGAACTACATTGGTTCTACCACCTGGCATGTACATTTATTTAGCACGCACTACAGTTCAAATGACTCGGCAGGTTGCGATGTATGACATATCATTAGAATCGTCTCAGTGTACAGAGTGACATAGGCATACGTAATAGAGAAGGGAGCGATGTTTTTTTTTATTATCACGGTAATATGGGTATTAAATGAAAACGAGTAAATATACCATTCTAAGTATATATACATTATTACACTGTACTTTACTATTTTAACGAAAACTCATATGCGTTATATTAAATGTATCATTACGAACAAAACAAAATATTTTCATCAGTCGGGTTTCTGGTTTTTATATTTTAAACAATGTTACTAGTCTTAATATTTAAGTAACAGACAACCAATGGTAAATGCCTACTGAAGATTACTTAAGATTACTAGATGAGGGATATATAATCAACTCTAGATAAGATAGAAGTCCCATCTTACGTTGGTCAAAGATGCGTTGCTATTCTAGATAACTAAGCTGAAACGCCTCAAATAGGTAAGTCTCCTTTACAACAATCAGATACACATTAGTGCTTCGGTTTAAAGATTCTTTATTTCTCATAAGACATGCGTTATAGTAATTGTCACTTAAAATGAGAAACTTAGCTAATCTTAAAGTACATAATTGTATTTTAATTCGGCCAAATTCTTGTTTTTTAGTGCAAAATTGAGCGTGTATGTTTGAGTGTTTGTGTAGATATGTGTGTATGTGTGTGTGTGCTTAACATTGCCATTATTATTAGAATTTAATTATCTCTGCTTTACAGTGAAGGAAAACATCGTGAGGAAACCTGCACATCTGAGAGTACTCTAAAAAAGTTCTCAATGGTGTGTGAAGTCTATCAATTCGCACTTGACTAGCGCGGTGGACTATGGCCTAAAACTCTCTCACTCTGAGAGAAGACCCGTGCCCAGCAGTGGGACAATAACGGGTTGACGAGAATCACTTATTCAAATACATGTATTAAATATAAATTTACCAGTTCTAAGAACCCTCTTGATGCAGCGAAATGTAGGGGAGTCATTTTTTCATGTGTCTTATAGTTAACATGACTTCCAGATGCTAAGAGGTGCTTTACAATTTCAGTGTGATTCTTTGTCACAGCTACATGTAAAGAAGTTAATCCATCTCCAGCTGTTATATCCACTTTACATCCTGAAATATTACAATATTATACATACATGTAAATTTTAAAAATGTTTTACCTTCTGGTCCTTATTTTAAAAGTTTTACATGCTTACATACATACTCTTAAAACTAAAACATATAAATACCCCTACCTACTAAGAAATATAATAAGGAACCATAGTAGCATGCAAGACAAGCAACTATTGCACCAAATAGATAGTTTCAAGAGTTCTTAAATTTTTAACATGTGACTGAATCAAATTAAAATATTGTCAATATTAAGATATTGACAAAATGAAACAGAAAGAAGTAACATAATTGCATACCAAAAAATACTTGAAATAGTTTTTTATGCCTTTTGAGCTGATGCAATACAGTCCGAAATGCAAAAAGTTTGGTTCCTATTAAACAAAAAAAAAACTAAAAATAACTTAAAAAAAAACTAAAGATGTACCTTTTAAACATGTGTAAATCTGCTACACAATAAGTACAATGTTTCTATAACTACGTTAATTACCAGCATCTATCAATTGTTTTACAACTTCAATATGCCCATGTTCAGAGGCATAGTGCAGGGCTGTTCTCATAAATGCATCCTGTTGGTCAACTCCGCTCGTCACAACTGAAGCCGCTGCAATAGCTGCACCAGTACTTTCTAAAATAGCAGCATACCACCTAAAGAGATATATATTGTGAGTTTTTATGTGACTTGCCTATATTGTGAGTAATTTTCACAAATTAAACTATGAACTTAATAAAATATACATATTTCAGAAACGTAAGTATTGTGCGGGCCATGGAAATACACTCAGACCCAGAACAGATATTATAATTCATTGTTCAAATATATGTCTGGCCAGGATCGAAGCCTGAGCCCACTGTATACATTAGTATGATTACTGCTCCACCATGTGAGTCATCAATACAATCTGAAATTTCATCATTCTTCCACTGATATGATATTAATAAAAATAACAAATGACCTTTAATGGTACGTTATGATTTTAATTCTTTACCTGTACATTGAAGACCAAGTCTCATCTTCACTGGTAGTAGGTGCAACATTTCCGATGTCTTCATCCCACTCTAAATCAGCCTGTGGGGATGTTACTAGAGACGGGGGGCTTATGGGGGATCTCAGACTATTAATCTTACTTTCATCACTACTTGATCCATCACTATGAATAATTACAAAATACCCTTGATTTCTATCAACTTTTTGACTATCATTTGCAGAGTCAAGGTTCTCCACGGGTGCTTTTGAATTTTTCATTGTTCTATCATTGAGATTTTTACACTTAACGACCGTTTCATCATTTTGGGTGCAACTCTTCAGTTTTCTTTTTTGTGATTTCATTTGTCTCTTTTTCGGTATGTTTTGTGTGCTGACCATTTTATAAGAATATTTGTCAGTTTTGCTTGCATCTATTAATAATTTCACAATATCAGTATTCCCCAATTTGGCAGCTTCTCCTAAACTGGTCTTTCCCAAACGAGTTATCTTATTAGGATTTGCACCTGCAAATAAAATATTTCAATATCATGTTTTAATAATAATTCTATATCTCCTTTTTGAAATTTATTGTATATTACATATTTAAAAGACAGTTTGTAAACTGAATTTAATGTTCAATGTTTGTACATGGTGTAACTTGGACTTTTACTCTTGCCCTGATTGGATCCAGAGTGATGATGTATTCAAGTTTGAAAATTATTACAAAAATACTTCTACAAGGTATAAAAAAGTAATCCTCGATGATGAAAAAGCATCTATATCCAACCTAAGATAGGATATAAGATTGATTAGAGATTTCCATACCCAGCAATGGGCAGCATAATGGACAGCTTGATTTCATTCTACTTCTACAATTAAGTCAGCATTTATATAACTTTTACATATAAGAAGAACGAACACAATTGCGATTTTTATTGTCACTTAGTCAGTCAGGAATAGAAACAGTTGTCTAAAAATATGTACAATATTATTCGAATGTATAAGTGATGCTGTAATTTACTTACCTTTCAACAGTAACTGTGAAACACCTTCCGGATCTTCTGCGACTATCTTTTGGAAGAGATTATCCTCTAACAATGTTTCCATGTTTCTAAAATTCACTCTAATTTGAAAAATGAATTACAGAACGCTAATATTATGGTACCTGATACCACTTAAAATAAATATAGGTATATCGATTACGTACATAAGTAACATAAGCTTACTATTATTTCTTATTACCTATTTAGGTCATACTTGTTTCCATTTTAACAATACATTTTATTTTAAAGAAATGTACACAGGAAGTAAAAGCAAAATAATAAAAACATTAAGAACTAAGATCGTCTCATTTTGTTATGTCAATTGATTGACAGTTTATCAAATGTCAATAAATTTTACCGTCAAGTAAATTATCAATGCCATATTCTTAATATTTATATGGCAAAAATAATATACAGCCAAAGAAATATTTTAACATTGTTATCTATTCATTCGATGTTTATGTATTTGTTTATGTATTTCTACCATTATTTTAATAATTAATAGTCAAAATAACTGAAGAACTACTAAATATGAATTATTTTTAATAAGTTACATCGTTGTTTTATTTCGTTATAACACTATATTTTTTGTGAATTTTTATATATTATATGTTGCAAATGGTTGTGTTCATAACCCTCGGGGATATGTATTCTCCAAAAACATGTTAACTCGCTAAAAGCTATCTAAATTTCAATGTAATATAATAAAATAACAGTGTCAAGTTAAAAAGTTGTGAACTACGACTTTCATTATTACAGATGTCAAGTGACAAGTGTCAATTAGGTATTTCCTATATGACTGCTTCTATTTTTTATCTGTTGTATTTATTTTTGGAAGACCGTGAGTGAAGCGGATATAATTATAATAGTTTTTGTACGCAGAAAACCCATTATAATTCGTATTGTTTTTTAAATATTTGTATAATATAATTCACTGTGTATGTGCAATATGGTTCTATAATGTTTTGTTTTAACAAAAACTAGTAATTTCTGTGCTTACACTCCCACTTACTAAATGGACTATAACTGGCCTCATATCTAGAAATTCCTTTAGTTTTCCCGACGATTAGAGCATTTAATATAGTCGCATATGTGTGTTTAGGCATTATTTCGAGAAATATGATTAAATAGTATCATTTTCGTTGGAAAGTTTTTGTTTCGGGAAGTGAGCATATTTGCACTAATATTGCACTAATATGTTTCTATTTCCTTCTTATTATAATGCCTCTAAGTGTGTTGTAACAATCAAAGGTAACATTCCTTAAATTATATTTCAATTTCAGGAAACATGATATTGCATTGCAAATAAAATGTCAACTGACAATTGCTTGGTTAAGGCAATATATTCATTCAAAGGCAAAAACAATGATGAGCTATGTTTCAAGAAAGGTGACATTATCACGGTCACCCAGAGAGAGGAAGGTGGCTGGTGGGAGGGGACCTTGGGGGAGACTACGGGGTGGTTCCCAAGCAATTATGTGACTGAATACAAAGGTAATAGTTATAATATATTTTAAGACATTAAAAATAATCGTGGTTATTATCTACTGAAATTAAAAGAAAAAATATTAGGAGTCAACCTGTCTGGTGACTCATACATTCCTTGAATATTACACATGGCTTCTTTTGGAGAACATTCATAAATGTGGAATGTGGATTCCTATATTAGTCTCAGAACATTACTACTAACTTTATTTCATTAAGATTCAAGTTGTAAATTTATAGCTCAGTCCCACACATTCACTTGAAATGCATTTGTGTGGGTTTTGTTAAAGGTATCTCAATGCAGAATGATATGATGAAACTTCACAAGATGCATTTAAATATTGCTGCTTTGCATGAATAACCAAACAATTCAAAATTCAACAATTTTATATTAAAGATACTGTTTTATACTAAAAAGGCGTAGTCTAATTAGAAACTTGGTTTAATTATGAATTAGTATAGAGTCTTTTTATTCTCGAAAAGTACTGTAGATTAAAACCAGTATAGGGTTTGTTGCTGTATAACATCCCATAATTGGGTGTGCCTCTAGGCATAAGCCTCCTCCAGCTCTCTTCATTGAGCTCTGTCATCTGCAACTCTAGTCCAGTATGATACCAAGGTTAGGCGGATGTAATCTCTCCATCTTTTTCTCGTACGTCCTTGCTTTCTTGTGTCCTGCCTTGGGTACCATAGAGTTACTAAAACCTACACTAATTAATGGCCTCTTAATATATTGTAGTTGTTAAGTCTTCATTCTTTAAAAGGGTAAAGAAGCATTGTTTATTTTTTTCCTGTATCTCCTGTAAAATTAGCGTTTTCAAAAATAATCCACTTTCTATTTATGAAATTACCAAAAGGTGTAAGGATTGTCCCTTCAAACACCTCTTTTATGAATTACAGTATGAAAAATATCCAACAGGACATTGTAACCATCACACATATTTGCTAGAATCCTGAAATATTGTTGTAATGCAATAGTAAATTATTAATAGTCTAGTATTTATAGTTACCTATATATATAAAATAATATAAAAAAGAATACATTATAATAAGAGACTTGTTCACAGATACATCAGGATCTTTGACAACATCACCTATTAGAGCAGCTTCAGAGATACAAGCCTTTCGTAATGTTGTTCTTAAGGATATTATTGACTCCGAGAAAGCTCATGTTGCTGAAATGCAAGGTCTTGTTAGCAATTTTCTACAGCCGTTAGAGAAAAGTGATATGTAAGTTTACATTCTTATTAGTATGGGAGTAATATAGTATATTAGGTAACAAACAAGCATTCGTAAGCAGGATCCTACCTGAAGGTTATTATTATGCATTGTAATTCCTGAGGACCAAGATTGTCGGTTATTTATATGTAGGTTATCCAGTATTTTTCTTTTAGACAATATTTAGTGACTAAATACTACCTACTTTTAACCAAATTTTACTTACTAACTACTCATATGAGGCATTCCAACAAAGTTCTCAGTGGTATCAAAATACTTATTGTAAACCAAGTAAGTGTTCATTTTAAGGCTGTTATATGTAGCCTTGATCAGAAGTTATTATATACAATCAAAAATATCTCTGCTATAAATTATATTATTATAAAATCATCATCATATCAAATTATATTCAATATTGCCTTTGAGCCACTTTTAAATCTAACTTGTAATATAGTATATTCTGAATATATGTGCATAAATAATTCTTAATCTTTTTTAAAAAATATTTTATATTTTTAGGCTTACAAAGGATGAGTTCAAACAGTTGACGGGCAACATAAATGAGGTGCTACAAACTCACGAACAATTTCTCGGTTTACTTGAAGAGTGTGCTACAAAGACAGGGCCTGATCAACGGGTGGGAGGTCTCTTTCTACAATGGGCCCCTACAATAAAGGCTGTACACCAAACTTACTGCTCTGGTCATCCCAAAGCTGTATGTGTTTTAGACAAATATAAGTAAGTATGGCTTTGTTATAAATATAAAGATTATTTAACATAGGTTTGGATAATATTTACACTGAGGTAAAAACATAATAATTAGATTGCTGGTTAATTTTGTCAATTATTTTAAAATAATGAAAATCGTGCATAACATAATTTCCAGTGCAAGGTGTGTGATGATGCCAACTTAATAAAAACCGATAAATTTGCGTGTCGGCCCACACATAAAAGGTTCAGAATCATTATCTATAAATAACAGCAAAATAACACATTTGTTGTATAGGAGCCCCCTTTAAATATTTATATTATACTGTTTTCTGTATTAGTTGTTATAGAAGTAACAGAAATATATCATCTGAAAATTTTAACTGTCCAGCTATAAAGGTTCATGAGATACAGTCTATTGATAAACAGACAGATGGCCGGACAAAAAGGAAAGTCTTAGTAATTCGGTTCCTTTTTACCCTTTGGACACAAGCCTAAAACATATCATCATTTGGTTAATTATTATGGTTGTACCCAAAAACTGATATTTATTACCTTATATTATTTTGTTGTTTTAAAATCTTATTATTTGTACTGTCTAGTTAAATAATACATCATATACATATGAACACAAATAAATATGTAGATTATATTTATATAACTTGATATTAAAAGAATGAATATTTAGCTACCCCGAATTGAACTGTACTATCATATATTAATAAGAATTTTGCTTGAATATTTCAAAATGATAATGATGAAAATAAGTCAAAATTAATTTTATTATTACAGAGAAGAGCTGAATACATGGATGGAGAATGCTGGTGCTGTCTGCCCTGGGGTGCTAGTTTTGACTGCAGGGTTATCGAAGCCATTCCGTCGATTGGGCAAGTATCCTGCTATGCTGCAGGAGCTGGCTCGGCACGTCCATGAAGCTCATCCAGACAGAGGCGATACGCATAGAGCTTCTGTTGTCTATAAAGATATAGCTGTAAGTTGTTCTTTGATACATATAAAATAAATATATGGCTGTATGTCCTTTATAGAAACGTAAACTATGCATTTGATCATGTGATGAGCTTTAGCAAAGTTGTTGTGCATGAGCCACAAAGGTTTCTGAGTTGGTATGACCAATTTTCGACAGATTCCGCCATTATAATTCCAATGAATTTCATATAATTTGTTGGCGTAGCAATTTGTGCAGGGTAATATTACATAAAGTTCAAAACTTAGTAATAGAATTTATAAGGAACAATTATATTACATAGATAACATGCATATTGCTAAAATGCATAGTCACACTAACAAAAATTATCTATTTGATAGCTAATAATTCCTCTGACTTTTAAAATTGCTGTTACTCAATAAATGTTGATAAGTTCTGCACAAACAGAAGGATGTACATTGAATTCCATTCGTAAAATGTTTTTCTTGAGATAACACGGTTTAGTTTTTCAACATTGATATTACTTGCAGAGTGGGTGTGCAGCTTTAAGGCGTCAAAAAGAACTAGAACTTCAAGTAGTAACAGGCGAGGTCCGAGGGTGGCCTGGTGGAGAGTTGACTTCCCTAGGCGATGTGTTGCATATGGGAAGTGTTGCAGTAGGGCCATCTCATCAAGACCGTTATCTCGTATTATTCCCTTCAGCACTCCTTTTGTTGTCTGTGAGCAAAAGGGTTTCAGCCTTTGTGTACGAGGTATGTATCAGTTGTTAATGTATAAAATAATAACCTAATTTAATTGTATGAGATAAAATAAATCTCCAGGACAATTTTATATGTCCAAGTATATTGCAGCATCTTATGTGTTATTCTTTATTATGTAATAAAAGTATTGCATTGTCTATTGTAGGGATGTCTACCACTGACTGGAATCACTGTTTGCAAGTTAGATGATACAGATACACGAAAAAATGCATTTGAAATTAGTGGACCTATGATAGACACGATAGTAGCCGTGTGTCAGACAAAAGCCGAAGCAGACAACTGGGTCAGCCTGTTACAAAAACATTCAAACACAAATAGTCCCGCACATGAACCAGGCCAGCCCCATTCTTTGCCACACGTAAGTATTCGCAGGTCTACTAAACAATTGTGCAATATTTATAGTGTTAGTTCATTTATTTCAATCGTACAATTATATGTTTTAATTTCTCACATAGCTGACCCGTTCTCCTTCCGAAGGAGCGTTGTCTAGCATCAACACTAGCCGACGCAGCCTTTATCATGTGACGTTGCCGCCGCCTAGTTACCCTTCTGCGTCTCCTTATTATTCGTTAACGAAATACTTTGCGAGACTTGTAAAGAAAAAAGTTATAACAAGGCAAATGTTACGAAAGCTTTTACACGAAAGAACGTGGGCGAAAGCGTTTGAACTGACAGGTATGCCTGTTATGCGGAGGCACAAAAATCATATAAGACTTAGAATAGAAAATGATGGCACGATTGGCACAGAAACAGAGTACTCGGACAGCGATAGAAATTCAGAAGATAGTGATAGAGAAACCGATACCACTGAATCGTATTCAAATTCGAATTTTTCTGATACTGATATGAATAGTTCTAAAATGTTACGTCAGAATGCTGTGGATGGAAGTCACTCCAGAACTATTTCGTCTTCTTGTAGTAGTAGTTGGGGCAGTAACTTCGGTTACGTAAGATATTTTGATACTTCTGTTGAGATGCAACAGGACTTGCCGCAAGTAATCAAGGGTGACTGCACTAAAAATTTGTTCAATCAGACATCTAGTGACGTTTCTGACAAAAATTTTGTACTCGACGACGATTTGAAACAGGTGGCTCGTCTTACTAAACCCCTCATTCAACATTCCGGTAGCACAGAAAATTCTAGTTTTGAGGTCAAACCTTACATGGCTTGTGAAGATTTGAGCAATATGGATCAAAATATGCAAATTGATACACTCGGAAGTGACTTGACAGATTTTATTCCTACGAGACGAAGTTTTCCAAATATCAGCGGCAAAAATGATGGAATGCCAAAGTTATGGAAATCTACAGAAGAACAATATAACCATCAGGACACAGAAAGTAATAATGAAATTAATTCAGGAGTACTCGAAATTTTGGACCCTCCTTCACCAAAACAATCAAGGGACTACATGGTTGATTCGATCATACTCGATCCGCCGCCCATGTTTCGGAACGAAGATGAAGATTTAAAAATTATTAATGTTAATCTCAACGCTAATATACCTTTCCGAAAACACTCATTAAACTCTGATAAAAAAATTCGTCGATCTGTGTCTAAATCAATGGTAGAAACAGAGAGTGTGAAGAGAAGCAATGATTTACACCTACAGAGAATGAGTTCACAATCAGAAACGCAAAAAGTGCGGAGGAAATGTGAATGTTGTAACCGATCTTTATGCCCGAGTCCCAGATCCTCTGATTCGGGCGTAGCAGGAAGTTGTAACTTAGCTTCACCAGAGTTGAATATGCACGAGTATACCAGCACTGGAAATACTGGTCATGATTCTGATAGCCACGACAAAGGATCTGATCATTCGAAGACTTCTCTTAACAATCTGTCGCAAGACACATACGATGCAGATCACAGGAAGTTAACACTTTCCGACATAGAAGCTGCTACATACGAAGACCAGTGCAGATGCACTTCACCTTTTGGTTCTACAGCTAGAACGTCCTGTGTGACAAGTGTGACGTCCGAAACTAGTCTCGACGTTCTGGACTCGTCGAATGCCTTGGTGAAGTCAACATTTGCCGCGAATCCGCCCTTGTCTGCTTCCCAAATAAAGCGAACCTCTATAAGACGCAACATTGAAAGATACGTGCCGGAGATCAAAATTAAACCAGAAGTGCCCCCTCGTATTTACCGAAAGCCGAGCACTCATTTAGAGATTCCTAAGAACGTACGTCACCCCATGCCTTGTCAATGGAGTACGTTGAACATTACCGAACGCACTAAGCCTAGCTTACACTACCATATGAGAATTTATCGGGAGAAGCCTGAGACAACTACGAACAGACCGTCTCGGCGAGATGCATCTCGAAACTGCGATGCTTTTGATAAAGATAAAAAACAAAGAGATAGTATTTACAGTCAAACGCAAAAGTCCAGGTCGCGAAGCGAGGATCTATCGAAACTGCAGAAGGGTCTGACGGAGGCCCAGACGGGCTTCGTGGTGTATCGTTCAGATTTATATGCCCACTGGTGGATGAAAGCCAAATTGCCAATAACCGTGGTCACCGACTCAGGCAAGGATTATTTTTTTGTAAAGAGATACTGTTTTGTGTATCACTGGTTTGATGATAATATTGCCTTGAAGTTTTGTAACCACTAGATTAATACTGTCACTAGATTTGCCCCAGTATTCCAGTGCTTTACTTGATCATCCTTGCCTGTGTTTATTCATCTACTAACTAAGAAAAACAATCATCGCAATAGATCATTTACTAACATATTAAGGAACATCGTACCGATTGCATGGAAAAGCTTCAAGCTACCTATGTTTTCCGTGACTAGATATAATACAATGTTTTAAATTTAAAGCCCATTTATAAAAGGGTCATTAAAACCAAGAAGCTTTATCACTTGTGGTTGTAAAAGGGTGTTATTTTTAGTCAATCTGAATAATTTGTGATATAAATTGTTTTAAATATAATAACGTTAGGTGTTTTGTTGAAAGAACAACATACTATGTTCTTATTAGATCTGGAACTGTCGGAAAATTTAGTCTCATATGCATATGTGTTGGATAAAGTGTGATGTTAAAATATGTAATATACTTTACTACATATAATTTGTTTATATGATTGTTTATTTTTTGCAGATGGCCACGAGCGACACTAACAACGACATTTCATCAGGTTTAACCAGCCACAAGCGATCACATTCATTCAACAATCATCAAAGCTACACACAACATACGCAGCAAACTCAAAAGAACAAACAAAAAAATCAATCGGCACGCTGGCTTCTTAACTCCTGCGATTCTCTCGACCAGTCGCCTTCAAAAGCAACTAAAAGTCCAATTGGAAAGAAATTCTCGTCTGTAGACTTCATAGATACGGCTGGATCTAATTATAGTAACAAAGGTAATTATGATCTTGTTCATTGTGACTTCTGCTAATAAATTTTCGGAACTAAGTGTGATTGTTGAAAGGTACATTAATGAGCATTAATTTTAATCTATGATATATATTGCGTTTTATAACTAGGTTATGTTAACACAAAGCTTAAAGGATATAATGAGACAATATTTTTGTTATATATAATTAGTGTCCAATAACAACTAGTATATTTATTTTTAACAAAAAATAGAAACCGTCTTCAATGTCACCAAAAGCAATAAAATAATTTAAATATATGTTGGTTTCTTACATATACAGTACATAGTGCGTAGTCTCGAAGTCGGCGCTCAACCTATTTTGTTAGATTACAACGTGGAATCTATGTCCTACAAGTAGATGAGCGCCGACTTCAGAACTATGTACTGTGTATGTATGTTCTGGATATCTGTAAGTAACTTCATACAGAAGATATTCCATCTAAAGCCAATATCAGATGCGTAGCTACTCCCTAGACTTACAGTGGAAAGACGTGGTCACCTCAACACACCTTGGCAACGAAATGCACTAGAAAAAGATGTGCCGGTGATACTTCCCCGGTTAAACTACACTCGTTCTATCTAACGTTCTAAAGTTCTATTCTATTAAGTATGTGATTGTTAGGTATAGTACTAGCGTATTGTTGTAGTAGTGCTTAAACTAAAAAAACGCCAAACGCTTCCTACGCTCACAGCCCCACAGTAGGATTTTATCGTGTGTCAGTAGCCACAACAGAGATCTAAACTCATCATTCACATTTCTGTCTGGCCGGGCATCGAACCCGGGAACCACTGCGTGTCAGACCGGTATAGTGACCGCTCCGCCACGCGGGTCTTCTGTAGTAGTATAGTTTACATTTTAAGTGTGTTAAAGCAGTATAATTTTTAAGCAGTAAACGTTGAAGGTTGGAGCGTGACATGCTTGCGGCCTGCCCCGCCCCTTCGGCCGCAGTCGTTCTCGGTCGGCTCGGACGAGAACATCGGCCCCACGCACCCGTACGCACCGCACCAACGGAAATCCAACTCGTACGAAGAGGACGCACTCATACTGAAGGTCATCGAGGCCTACTGCACTTCGGCGCGATGCAGGAACGCCGTGAGCTCTGGTGAGTATGGAAGACGTGTTGATATATAGTTTTTTATTTACACAAATGTATACGTGTACTAATAATTCGATGCAACGGCCAATATGTTAGTAATAACATTTGTATATTCGTACCTACTACTCAGAAATACATACATGGATAATGTTATAAATATAGTTGCAACCAAGTATCGTAAAAGTTACCGAAGATACGTCTTATTTACCTTTACCTAACTTACTAATATGTTAACATATAACCTGATGGTTGAAACTCGGCCTCTCAATCGAGGATCCGGGTTCGAATCCCAGGCACGCACCGCTGATTTTTCTAAAATTATGTGCGTATTAGAAACTTAATTATCACTGCTTTACGGTGAAGGAAAACATCGTGAGGAAACCTGCATATCTGAGAGTTCTCGTAAAAGAAAAAGAGTTCTCAAAGGTGTGTGAAGTCTACCAATTCGCGCTTGACCAGCGCGGTGGACTATAGCCTAAATATCTCACACTTAGAGAAGACCCGTGCCCAGAAGTAGGACAATAATGGATTAACGATGACTAACATGTTAACAGTGGCGGATTTAAATAATCTGCCTTCCCCAAGACATGCCGCTGTTTCTATGCCACTGGGCATTATTTTTGCCGCCCCCTAAAATCTACCGACCTAGGCTTCCGCCTACTCAGCCTTTCGTTACATCCGCCACTGCATATTAGTGGAAAAATAATTAATAAACAGCATATGAAGCTAATAGGTCATCTAGTAAAACATCACGTCGTAGTACCGTTTAAACATACTGAACGAATGCAAATACATAATATTGAAAGGTAGTAGGAACAGTCTTAGTGACTGAGCATTTCTACGTCATCGTAAAATGGTGTGAATACCGCTTTACTGACATGAAGCGATCCTCTTAGGCCTAATAAGAAGCAACGCATTTTTGATCGGCATCGGCATTTTTTAAAATATAAATATGAAGTAGCAAACGAGCAAGCAGCCCACCTGATGGTAAGTGGTTACTGCCGCCCATGAACGTAACATGTAAGCAACTTCATATAGAACAGGGGTTCTATCAGAAGTCGACCACAGATGCGTTGCTACTTCCGAGGGCTGACATGCTCGCCTCATATAAAATAATGCCGGCAACCACACCCTTCCACCCAAAGGCAAGAACTGCTTTACGCTAGAAATAGGTGTGGCAGTGGTACCAATGTAGTTCGACCGGGGAGGTCGAACTACATTGGTTCTACCGCCTGGCAAAACCTACCGGCATTGGCAAGTTTAGAAAAATATGGTAGAACCCTTAATATTCTTCTAAACTTAACTTCTTTACCTAACTTTAAATATATGTAATTCTATTAGGTTTTAATGTAACAAAAAGATCGTCAAAAATTTCTTCGAAATTGTTGGAAAAAAAATGTTAAATTTCTTCTCTATAGTGAAAATATTTTCTCGCCTTTTTCATTTACAAAAATGTGCCACTCAAAATTTGCCTTTGGGTCCGTTTCTCTTTACACTCTTCCTCCATCCGTGTTAAGACTTATATACAAGAAACTTTTGTTTTTTTTTTTTACTTTCGGATTCAAATTCGAGTTTTAGGCCTTGTTGGATTGTAGCAGGTGTAGCAGTTCTCGCGTTTTGATGAAAGGGTGTGATTGCCGGCTCACTTATATATGAGACGACAATCATGGTCCTCGGGAATAGCAACGCATCTGATCGACATCAGTTAGGGCGGCAGTAACCATCAGGACTGCATGCTCGTTTAGCACTTCATTTTTAAAAAAATAATAAAATAAAATAAAACTGGTATATTTATCACATAACTTTTTCCTTTAAACCTACAATTCGTACGCATTAACAGATTCATTCATTATTCAATTTATTTATTCATTATAGTATTGTTCAGAGCTTCATTTCTATAACGCGTTAAAAATAAAATGTATTATTTTATCAGTACTATTTTATATTATTTTGTCTGACGCTTTACCGCGGTGAACGACTACGTGATTGCTTTTCGCTTATCGCTAAATACTTGATCCTTATATAATTAAACTAACTTTGAAAGTTTAACCATCTTTCGGTCTTAGAGTTTAAAGACAAACCTTGTTGCGGTAATAATAAAACGACTTTCCAATTTATATTTACCATGGCAGATATCGACAAGGTAGAAACGACGTAACTTCGATAACAGAAAAATTGTTTGAACTATATTGCATTGATGTATGAACTATAATTTATCTATATCGCATTTCCTTAACAACATTATCTGTGTATTTAATGTTATGTGTATGTATTTGCTCCTTTATATGGTTCGATGAATTCAAGTAACTGATAACATGCTACATTACACTTATCAAGTTGACGTGAGCCGTCGATACGAATATAATGCTAGGTAGAACGCAATGCTCGTGACAATATCTTTGAACCGGCATAACCTATAGTAGTGATATTGGACGATAAAGTTAATACTAACATATTTTATTTATTTATAAAACAGTGGAATTAATAAAATATTATATTGTTTACATCGACGCGTATAAAAGCTTATGAACTGGTATAATACTGCAATGCTATAGAATAAATGTTGACCTTATAAATTAGATAAAGGTAACAACTAACATAGCTTTAATTATTATACAGTACCCAATATCCCCCTGGAGATATTCGAGTCGACAAGGAGGAGACACGCGAAGTCGAGGAACCGTATTATCAGTTGGTTATTAGAATGAGAGATCTGTATTTTTAATATATTAAAACCAAATATAACTAATCATGTTAAGTGTAGCGCTTGGTAATTAAACAATCGTTGTTAAACATTGTCGTTGGTGTCACGAATGTCATGATAACTCTTGTATCGATGTTATTTACATAATAATACTCAATTATATATTCTTGCATTAATATATTGGCATATTTATAGGCACACAGTGCATGATGATAATGGCATGCTTAATTATTATATCCTATAGTAAGACGTATATCCATATACTCGTAGATCTGAAGGTAGCTAAGTAGTACAAGTATTCATGACAATTTTTTTAAATTATATTTATTTATTAATCTTATTGATTTAGTACAAAGTAGCTAGTCATTGTAACAATATGAAGCCATACATTTCTCAGTATTAAAGTTCAGATCTTTGTTATTTATGCAATAGACCCGCTACGATAAAGTTAAAAATATTTTAAATTGCTTTTTAGAAATATGGTTCTACATAGGCAAACTTACGCTATTCAATCTCTTTCTTTTTACGCGTACATATCGTAACAAGGCAAGCCAAGTTTGTACGCCGCTACTAACAATTTATTATAATCCATGCCAAGTCGACATATTCATACAATGAATGTGACTAAATCTTTATAATCGAATAAATACACAGCTATCGAACAAGCACTCTTCTGCTCGAATCTACTCGGTCGTCTGAAACTTTCTATTTTGTTACATGCGGCTGCCTTTATATCGCACCTGCAGTGGACTGCGGCCACTTTTCTCTCGGTAAAGTACAAAATCACGCACTCGCTACTAACATCTCTCACCATAACTATACCAAGCTGCCGGTAGTCCGAAGGGGTGACTCGCCGGAATACGCCGGCTGCGGTAGGTCGTCGAAGGTGAAGCGAAACAAAAGCTCGTCGGCGGCGGACGCGTACTTGTATCGGGCTCCCGAAACGCGGAGGTTGCTCTCCGAGCGCAAGTTTCAGCTGAACAGGTCGAACCCGAACCTGTGGGAGGGCTCGGAGGAGCGGCGGCAGCGGTTGGTGAGCGGGCGCGAGCGTCGCAGCGGGTCGCAGCCGAGCCTGGCGCCGCGCCGCGCCGCGCCCGTTGGCTCGCTCGCCCCCCTCGCCCCGCCCGCGCCCGCAGCACGCTCCTCCACCTGGTGTTGCGGCACCTTCATCAAACACCTCACCAAGTCCCACCATTTCGATTGAACCCGATCGTACACCGCTCGCTCGCTTCTCCGATCGTCCCGCGTTTTGTCGTTGCCGTGTCTTCCTATCGGGTGTGCGTGATTGATCATTAGCGTTCTCGTTTAAATTCCGAGCGTGTTCCCTCCACTAACAATCTTAAAATTCCTCGTGCAACGTTTTAACCCGCTTAAGTAACGATATACGTTCATTAAGATGCATGTAGTGTATTACGTTTTTAAATGCTATTATTTCCGAATTTCATTAACGCCTGATAGACGTTGTTATCTATGTGAACATAGATTTGTTTATGTGTAGTGTATGTGTGCAGTATTATTTAGATTGTATATTTTAATTTAATAATTGCTTAAATTATATTAATGGTGCATAAAAATAACGATATTGCATTAGAATGCATGTTTTTTTTTCCTATTTTATTACATTATTTAATATTTACTATTTACCTTGTTTTGTATTTGTATACCTACTGCTATTAAAATGTTTTATGTACATGAATTTATAATATTATGACATATTTTCGGCTAATCTTATTGTACATAAATTTAAGTATTGAGCCAATTAAATTTCAAGTGATTGACTGTAAAAAAATATTAAAAAGTCCAAAGGTGCAAGTATTGAACGCGAATGTTTTCTTATAAAATTATGACACTTAATTTTTCGATTTGCGCGTCAGATACACTTCATTAAATTGATATAATACTTTTAAATGTTTGCAATGATATAATATTATAATGTCACACACTCAAAAACATAAACGATAACACTAGTTTCTCGTAATATAATACTTACGAGTTACAAAAATGTAATGAATTGAATTTGAAAATTGTCCAGTATTAATTTTCAAGAAACTGTTTAATGGTATACGATTGCTATGAACGTGCATATACGATTACATGTCTAGAAATTATTATCTCACTTAATACGATATTTTCTCGAAAAAGTGTATATTCAGTTTCCCGTTTTTGGGTGGTAACTAGAGTTGTGTGAAAAGAATAACCGTCGTAAACTAGTAACATCGCTAAAAACATTAAAACAAAAACCCGACTGCTTATAACTAAATTTTTGTTCATAATGATACCTATATATTTAATTTAACACTTATCTGGGTTTATGTCAAAATAGTCAGTTAAAGGTATAACATAACATTAGGCTATTTACTACCTTTCATTTGATACCCATATTGTTGTAATACTATAAAAAATCGTTGCTCCCCCCCTTTTTCCTCCAGGCCTAGCCTATGTCAACATGCAAACTGAGACGATTCTAATGATATGTCATACGTCCCAATCCGTCAAGCCGTTTTGGGTGTAGCGCGTGCCAAAGAAATGGACATACACACAAACAAACATACATACATACGTACGCTCGAAAAACATTACCACGGTAATAGTATATGATACTATTACCGTGACATTACCCTCTTGACGCAGTCGGGTAAAACGAGTAGAAACAACAGAATAATTGTATCATATTAAAAAAATACAAACCGGCACGACTACTACGATTAACTACGATTACTGAATTAACCAAAAAATTATAAAAAAAGTAATACATTTTATGATATTAAAATATTATGCACTACGAAAAGTTAATTCATTCGAATATAGGCATCGTATGTATTTCATGATATATAGGCACACTTCATGCGAAATGCAATTATAAATATTGCTTCAGTTTAAATAGTAATGTGTCATGTCAATACGGATCGTATTTTAATTTCAGTTTAAATAAGTAAAAAAGAAAAAAACGACCAAGAACTTTGCCGTTGTGCAATCTGTCTCATTGAACATTATTATGTTTCAATTGGTGTGTTCCATTAGGTCAATCATTTGCTATTTATATTTGCGCAATAAATTGCGAAAAACTAGCCGATCTTGTTGAACTGAGCATTATACTGCGCAGTTGCTCTATATATAAAAAATGATCATCGTAATGTCTGAAATAAGTTTTACTGGCAATTTCCGTCATTACCGTTCCAATGGTGCATATCATATCCATATTTAAAACTCAAACAGTATATTTTCATGGCGTAGCGTTAGCTTACGCCGCCCTGGGGCGGAAGTTAAACTTGCCACCCACCCATTCACAAATTTTAGTCGGCAAAAAAAAACGAAAATATCTAACTTGACTACCAAAAAAAACAAAGTTGCCAAATCTTTTTTTGCCGCCCCTCAAAATGTGCCGCCCCCTCCGGCACTCCCCACGCTACGCTACTGCTTCCAGCCTTTCATTGATACCATGATTTCAACAAAACGTACGTAAACAAGCCCACTGTAGAAAAAATAGATACAGTCGAACATAGAACCACTTCCTTTTCGAAGTCTGTTAATGAGGCACTATTAAAAAAACACTTTTACAAAATAAATTATAAATTGTGATTAGCTACAATAGACACGGATCGAGTAACTAAAAAATAATTAATTGATTATTAGGTACTCGATTCCTTATCCAATATGGAATACTTATGAGAAGACGGCATCTATATTAAATTACTGACAAATGCTTCTATGATGTTGATGTTATGGTAAACTTGTTTACTAATTTTTTTAACTGACTTATTTGAAAAACAACTATAAGAAGAATACTATTTACAAAGTTAGATAACATCATAATCCAGCCTTGATAAAAACCACTTACAATATTAGAGTCACAAGAAAATAACAGAATTTATTTTATATATTCGTAAAGTATACAATCATTGAAAACGTAGACGGGGAATGTCTATTTAAGTTAAAAAAATATACAGTTATCGCCTTCTAAGATGTCAGAGAGACTGGATGTTAGTGGAATCAGAACATAAGAACTTATCAAAATACTCCAAATTCCAATTAAAACACTAGCTACAAATATTAATTCCGTTCGTTATTTAATCGTTACACCCATTGTAGTCCCTAGAAAAACCTATTTTTATTCTCAGGGGAACTAATTCGGTTGAATCTCGTTTGGTAGATTTAATTAAAAATACCTACTGTCCATTGAGCTTCTCTAATCCGAAATCCCTTTCAATATTATGAGATAGAGATATTTGTTAACAAAGTACTTATAAAAGTAACAAATGATTATCAAAAGACAACATACGATCCCGACATAAATGTTCGCATAGGCAAAACCGTAATTAAAATTTTTAACAGTATTTTTTTATTATTGATTACTAAATTCGAATGGTATATCATATAAAATATATAAATAATGTAAATAATTTATTCAAACAGACATCGAATTTTAATTTAACTAGTATTTTTTTATAATGTAACGTTTTAAACATCTTTACTTTTATCGGGCGTTTTCATGTAAAGCGGATTTCAGACGTCCAGAATTAATGGCCAATTAAAATCAGGGATGTTATGGATATGAAATTTCGGATATGGATACGGATACGGATATAGAAATAATACTACATCGGTTTTAGATAGGGTATCCGATAATTATTTCGGATTATCCGTTAGTTTCGGATAGTTTCGATTACGGATATTATACATTTAAAGAATTTTAAACGTAAAATACAGATACGTAATAATTCGATTTTATTTCTATTTTATCAGTTGCTATTACAAACTGTTGTTATTATAGCTACATAATTAATGTTATTTACTAAAACAAAAAAATATATATGTCCCGAAACATATCCGAATTAACCGAAACTTTTATATCGGATACGGTTACAGTTACGGTTTTTTTTATGACGGATATACGATAGTCACGATTAGGCCGCTCCATAATATCCCAGATTAAAATCACGTAAATTATTCCAATTTATAACTTAACGCCCTTAAAAATCAAAAAAAAAATTGTAGAACTGCTTTTTCTGAGAATAATTAGCCGTCTTATACAGTGTTTGCTTCAATGCTAGAAGAAATCAAAGTAAGTAAACAGCGTAGTGCTTACCACCCGACGTTACAATGTACTAGAAAATATTTCACTAACCAATTTGTTTAAGTATTACCAATTTATTTAAGTTTAATGTTCATAAACTTAACACTTTTTGTCTTTCATAAAAATGGTGCGTATGGTTGTTATTGTATTAAATACAAGTTGATATATCCCGGTATCCATCTAGTTGATATTATTGTTAATATTACCATGTAGTGTTGTAAACAAGATATTCACATGAATCTCTTCGTAGATTAATCTCAGAACAATGTTACGTCGAAACTTTTGATTAATTTCATACCTATCTTGTGTCTTGATTAAAACTTTTGGCTGAATAGCGTTATCTAACAAACCGAGTTCATACGTACATCGAAATAAGAATAAAACTGTGTAATGTCATGATAGTTCTGCCTTTGTTATACTAACTTGAACCGGCCACTATGTTCGCGGGTATAGCGGAAATAAAGGCACTTTTCACAGACGTTTATCATCTGAATTCCTTTTGCATTCAACCCATTGTATAAAACTGAATAAAATGTTAACTATGTTAGCATACTAGTTCCTATTTATTCACTAACCGAAGTATACTTAATACAGTTGTTTGCGTTATAATATTACCTCTATTACTTTTTATCTACTATATCACTACTTGACACTACACTACTATACTACATGATACTACTTGACAGGTTTAAATCTATGTAAGTAAGGTACCTAGCATAGATAAAGTTTCGTAAACTAATAACAAACTTTTGTTTTTACCTGTCCTGAAAGGCTCTCCTTTATCTTTCAAGTAACTTTTACCTACGACTTTGTACTCTAACTATAACAGAGTAATCAGCGGTAATTTCGGTGATGTTATAGGATCTATAATGTCTTTGATTAATTAGTAGTTTTCGTTTGACGACAACAACAGTGTACTTTCATGAACTCTTGAATAAACTCTAAACTCAATCAACACGAGTTTAGTGATCGCAGACGGACGACCTCATGGGACTTTCTTTATATATTACACAGAAAAGTATAACATTTTACTTGCGAGTTATTCTCTTTAGTGTTAAGCGCAATGCAGTCTTAAACATACATATCCACTAAATGTAAATGGACATGTCGAAGCCACAGTTTGCATGCGTTTGAAATTAAGATAACAACGCTGAAACATTTACATTTATATGTCTTTATTGAAAACACAGCAGTGCCAAATGGAAGTTCCACTTCTACATATATAGTCTAAGCTAACTAGCGTACAATTCTTAAGTTACATTGAAGTGTAATTCTTACACACGCACGAGTGTATGTATACATACATTAAACCCATTACTTGCTAACCATAAAATATAAACGATTCTATTGAGGTATAATAAATAATAAACATAAAATATAAATAAATATGTACGTAGTCGCTTTGACAGCCTATCCTATAAATATTACAATGAGGATATACTACAAAAAAATACATGTATATAGAAAACCACATTATTTTGGACTGTCTTTATAAATATTTATTTATAAAACGATATACACATATGTACTATGAATGTATACACAATCACGTAAAACAAAATTAGTTAGCTTTTAATATTTTGTTACTAATAATTATTTCCAAATACAAATGTAAACAGAAATAAGTATATGTAATTGAGAAAAATATGATGAAAACGTAGTTTCCTAAACATACGACAACGGTAAGGAATGTGTGAATATATAAGGATTCATACATTTTTATCATTGTTCAAACGTAATAAATATAAAATCTATACGTGCTCGATATGGAATGAATTTTTACCCGAGGTACTTTTAAAGCGCTATGACATGAGGCTCTTCAAAAAATATGCAAAAAGAGCTCTTTTTCATAGCCGGTTATGCATTGGCGACTCTTCTGTTGCTGTTACTATCCTTGAGTGTCAGTATTGTTGTCCATATAAAATGGCTACTATGGCTACTTGGTAGGATGATATGATACGGTTCTTCTATCATATCATCTTCAATCTAATTCTAAGATTTGATCACATTGTTCATATTGTTATCAAAAGTATGATACTTTTTATGCCATGGACAAAACTTACCACATTTATGATATAGTCCTCCTTAATATTTTATGATATAGACAAATATTTAAAGTGTGCAGCATGATTTGTTTTATCTATAGATGTAAACATAGACGGACGCAATTTATTATGCAATACAAGCTTGCAGGTATTTAATCTGGCTTTTAAATTGAAAATCTAAGGTACTAAAAGTTAAAAATTGGTTTAATTTTTTGCAAGATCCAAAATTTCCATGAATTACTTGGTGCCTGTAAACAATATAATTGTTAGAGTACGTGACATGCATAAATGGAATGAGCATGCAAATATGTCATTTATTAGATAATAACTTTTTGTCTGCCACTCCACCCACGAGATTGTTAATTTACATAACAATACGATCTGATTATGTCTTCCGCGGGAGTGGGAATAAAACATAAACTACGTGTAACATTTGCCAGCCTGGTTTAATAATTTTGAATGTGTTCGACAGTTTTCAACTTAATTTGTGTAATATTGTTTAACAAAACAAATAGGTATCTTTAACTAGCTAAGCGCCGCGGCTTTATTCGCTACTACATAAAAAAACAATATAGAGTGATGTTATATAGCTTATAGCCTACCTCAATATATACACTATTCGACAATTCTAATATTTTTTTAAATTCGAACTTCAGATAAGCGCGTTGCACCAATGAAACAAACCCTTCAACTTTATAATATTAGGTACTATAGATCTAAAAAAAATATTTTATAAAATGTAGTAAGTTCCAATCGTTACAAACTTATAATGATTTTAAATCGTTTGTCTCCGTTTTGTTTTCTTAGCACTTAGGTAGATTACTTTTAAACAAACTTCTCTATACGAACCAACAAATTAAAACCATATAAGCCGGAGTAACCTCACGTAGCAAACCGCATCTGAAAGGTCTTACTTATTTGTTTCCAACTTTTACTATTAAACATACGATATTTACTGGAGTTGTGAAATCCTCTGCATTCGCGTAAATTCAGGGCAATTTTTTCCGTTTATCTCTTTCGTGAATTAGATTTTCTTACTCTCGTTAAACCATCATTACACAGTTTTATTCTCTCTCATTTACTCGTTCTTTCTGGCATTTGTGTAATATATTATACCTGTCTACATTACGAAAACTTGAGTGAATTGTTTAACCAGTCAAGCCAAAGATCTGTGTACATTCTTATTTATTAAAAGTTATAGGTAGCGAAGAAGTAATCAGCTTTTGTAATACCTAAATGATATTGAATTGTCTGCTTTAGCTTAGCTTAAGCAGATATTTTAAAATTGTAAAATAAACTTGCTCCTCACTTCATCATTGTGATCATTTCGTTATTAAACATTCAAAATAGACAGTAGAGCAGTTTAATATACTACTAGTCATTTAGCAGTTACAATTTTTATATTTGATTTTCACACAATACAAGAGGAATCTAGTAATTGATGAATGAGGACCAGGTCGCTAAGTCATTTGATTTTGTTGTAAGAAAAAACAATGCATTATTTTAGCGTGTGTTATTCAATATTATATGTATCATGTTTATTTTTTTAACGAATTTTATTGTAGATGATTATATTTATAAGTATTTTTAAATAAAATTTATGTAATTGATCTGTCATTTTATATTATTTATCACAACTATTTATAAGCTCTCCTATCGATCCCTTTATGTATTTAAATATTATTTGCTCCAGAAACACAAGGCTTGTATTACTAACCGCCTTACATCTGATCAAGGTGGGTACAGTATACAAATTGAACTAGCTAGCTTGTTACAATGAACAGTTTTACATAAAGGCTTTATTTCCAGAATGCGACGACGAGTCTCCGCTGTCAATTGAAGCTTTAGTTAGATCGCCGTCGCTGCCAATACACTCCACATCAAACCATGGGTCACCCAGTCTGTGGACCATTGTAATGCGACTACAGAATGAAGTGAAAACCTTGAAATTGGACGTAAAGAACTTACAACTCCAGTTGAACGAAGAAAAACAAGAACGAACTCTTGCCATTGCTGCGATACAGTCGAAGAATATTTTAAAAGACGTTAAAGAGAGTAAGTGCTGATTAGTATTAGTAATAAGTATGATACAAGTATTATTATATTTTTAACGGAATAAAATTTACAGTATTGCAATTTTAAGATGTTTTTCATTTTAACGTCTCCCTATTACTTATCTTTGTTACTATAAATCAATACAATGATAAAATTTATTATTATATTCTATTTGTTATGAATTTTCTAAGATAGGAGAAGTCTTCCTTATGTTGATTTTATGGGTAAGGAAGATAGACTAATGAGACAATAATTCAGTCATCAAGTGCAGCGACACCATCTGTATACGACTTAAGACAATTGGCTTATCTGGGGTCGAATACCGATTCTTGTTTGCTACTTGCGTAAACATATTTCAGTTCACACTTTATTTACTTTTAATCTAATCTCAAACCAGACTGGGCTTTGCGGTTTAGACTTCGATCCGCAAGTACCGATAGTTATTTATCAATGGACTACTATAGGCTATCTATGTCTTAAGTCAAATTCAAAGACATAAGTCACACGTCTACACTGTTTCGTAGCGATGCCCAAGCAATTGAATCGAACTATGTCGGAATAGATGCAGTACACAAAAGCGCGTGGGTATATGTTCGATTTCAAGGGATATCGACTTTACCGAACGGTGTTACAGTTGAAATTCTCAATGACTATGTTTGTAAGATGCCCAATATCGCCTGTTCGGTTTCAATGTAGCCTGAATGGGTTTGGAATGAAAGTGCATTCGTCTTAGGTCGATTCATAAAGCAGAATGTTCTGGCCAGTCTATAGCTGGAACTAATCTAACCGAGGCGGGCTGTGATGGCTAACGCGGTTCAGTGGTTGCCTATTGAGCCGGACCGAGGCTACGCTGCACATATTCGTAGGTGGAGGCACTGCAAAGGTTAACAATAATGTGAACGAGATAAAAATGTCTACAGTTCCGTTTGGTTCGCTGACCACTGTCCGCTGGAATATAGCTAGAGAATGTCAAATGATGTTATCGAAACTGACCTTCCTATCACATTTTTAGAACACTATTTTTAATGGCAATTGATATAGGTTTACAGAAAACTTTTATTTGAATTTTATTGTAAATATTTGCAGGCACTTTTTACAATGAAGTTTATAGAATCATGTGTTGATTATACTTTAACGGAAGTGTTAAGGTCTGCTATGTTCAGTGTTGAAGGGCGTGGTCGGGACGCTATTTAGTTTTACGAGGCGTTCCATATTAGTCTTCAAGGATAGCGATGTATATGTGAACGACCTCAGGTAGAAATAATTCTATTCTAGGAGTTGTAACAGATGCTATGAGTGGAGAACCATGTTTCCATCAGATAAACCGCATGCTCTTTGCTATCTATACCTACTTTTTACAAGCTTTACATTGGCCTGACTTTTATGTATTATCAAATAAACTGTAATATATATATACTCTGTGTTTCACGGCTGGGACTGGGATACATTCTTAAGTTAAAACGTTATAAATTTCAATTAATTCCTTCATAGTCATTAACTGTAAGCAGCTCCAAACACTTCATTTAATTTGAACCAAAGCATACCTAGTAGCTCCTGTCGTTTTTCAAGAGAACATTCACGAGAGGGTCGACACGGTTATTACACGAATATAAAAATGTGACCTTTTCTGATGAACGTAGATATGCCTACCTAATTCAGCATAATAACAGAACGCTTTTCAGATAAATGTAATTTTGATTTATTACTTACCTTTTATTAAATAAGTTTCCTTACTCATTGATATATTACCTGTTTCGAATGTACACAAACTTTCCTTTTTAATACGGGTTACCAAGTATCAGATCTCAGCAGATACTTGACTCTAGTTTACTATATTGAAGTAAAAATAATGGAATTCACAGGTAGGCAGATTTTTTATGTTTAAGCCAACAGGATTTCAAATATTAATCCTTACAGTCCCGAAGGTCTAGTGACGCAGCGTTTAAAATAAAGAAGCCACGTCAGTGGTTACGTAATTAATATCTGGATTGAAATTTATGAATATAGGTTTCGTTATTAGGTGAAAAACGTTAAGGCGTGAATGAATCTAGCATTGGATATGTGCTTATGCGATAGTGTTTGACATTATACTTTAGTTTCTTTTCAATAAACGGATGAAATCGGTTAGAAATATTACATAATAAAGAGATTTCGTTCTTTAAGTTAGGTATATACATGCAATTGCCGTTCATTTTATAAAAATATTTTCAATCAGTTTATGTAAATCTCTCCAACGACGCCAAAAACAGCATTCATCGCAAAAATATTTTCCGCCGACCACAGCACGCATTTAAATAATTTAATTGTAACTTTTCGTTAAACAAATCTACCTACAAGTTTTTCAGTGAAACACTCATTTATTTGCTCTCGTGGTCAATTAACGTAATTAAATCGGATTTCATTACCGCCTACCTTTAATTGCGAGGAATTTGTAGCGTGTTTCAATTTTCATTACTTTACATTGGATATAGTTAGGTACAAACTATAAATGTTGTACTTACTCTGTAAAAACAAAAATTTAAAATAAAACTGTTTTGATGGGACTAGAAGCTGAATATTTTAAAGGTGGTAGAAAGGTGAAACAAAGTGATAGAAAAGTATGGCTTGACCGGGGTATCTACCACCGCCACACTTATTTCCTGCATGAAGCCGTTATTACATTTCAGTGGAAGTGTGTGGTTTAAAAAAAAGATATTATACAAACAAAAAAGACAAACCCGCTGAGTTTCTTGCCGGATCTTCTCAGTTGTGTTCGTGTTCCGATCCGGTGGTAGTGTAAGAAAAAATGTTGCAACTGACAATTTGTAAGTGCCCCCGTAGGCCTATGCAAAATAAAAACATTTCCTTTCATTTCATTTCCGGTCTTGTGTATGAGGCGTCCATCTTAGGGAGTAGCAAAACGTCTGTGATTGACATCATATATGCCTATGTGCATTATAAAGTTAATTATAGATTTTTATGGACGGTATTGTCCACTTAGCATCCCATGGACTGCGTGATCGTTTGCTACTTCTATATTATAAAAAAATAGTTCGCCTCCGGGGGCACCACCATCACAAATATTTCCGCTGGAAAACAACAGTGTTAAGCGATGGCGTGTTAGGTTTGAATGGTGTGGTAAGGGGTCTCCCTTATCACACCTTTCAAATCGCCACGGCTCTCTACCTATCCGTGGCGATCCGACGAAATCCTTTGGAATAATAACAGTAAGTAGGAATATTAACGCATATGTGGAGTACCTCGGCTAATATCTATCTTACAACTCATAATACAATAGGCATTAATGGATGGCAGTAACAGTGGCACTTTGCTAAGTGCTACTAACGAGCATGCAGTTCACCAAATGTTTGCTTTTTTAATGTTGTAAAAAATTAATAGATATATTCGTCTACGTTGACTAATTAAGTCAAGGAAAACCTTTTATTTTAGACTCTATCCATAAACTTACATTCACAAAGCGTTCAATGGAGAGAAGTCTAGTTTTTCAATTAACGTAAATGTTAAATTTTTTGAGTAACGGAAACAGGTGCTTAAATAGCCTGAAAACTTTTTTTACGAAATTTTGTTAGATCTTATTCTTTACTTTTATATATGGTACACATATCTAAGTTACTAATAGGTAGGCATGTAAGTAGATTAAAGCCACACTTTTGCAACTTTACACATTTCTAGAGTGAATTAACTCATGTAAGTTAATGTACCAGTATGCTTGTTTTAAACAAAGTTTTCGTTAACGCATGTTTGTACACGTGTTTAACAAAACTTCGTTATAGGAAGCAGGAAGATGGGTACATACATAAAATATGTAGGATCCATACCATCCACTTTATTGATATGACACGTACCTTCCTACTACTTATTAAATTATTTTCTAGACAGTTTACTAATTCACTTATACTAAACTTTATTCGTTCATAACGAGGACGGAACTATTATATGACAGTTAAAAGATGAACAACATCACTCTATAGTAGTGAAAAATAGGTAGGGCACTAGACCTAACTAGAAATTATTTTAACGCTTTTTTACCTAAATTTTAATGTAAAACGAAGATTACAATAGTATGTATAAGGGTAAGATAACAAGACTATGACAGAGACCAACGTACAGCTGACCGCACTAAACCCGGATTCTGAAAATTTGCAAACGAATTTGAAAGTTCCTCTCACTATATTTCCATTCATCACGTATATCAAACTACAAATACAAATCGGCATCCGCAAGATCCGCATTAATTTATGCAAATGTCTAAATCAATGTGGATGTTCCACGTTTCTGATATTTCATTCATTGGAAACAACACTAGAACTTATTGATGAATCATCAATTTTATGGGTTATCATCATAATATGTAGGTAGGATACATTATTATCTAATGGCAAATAGGTAGGTATATTTCATCTATCGTGTTTCAATCATAACAAGATAAGGTTTTAAACTGCTAGTAAAATTGATGAACACAACCACATTTCATATAACATAGGTAACAAAGGAAATACGCTATATTAAGATAAAAAGTCCCGATATCTACCTAAATGTGGTTTGAGAAACTATAACTGCCTCGAAGTTAGCAAACCAAACCAATAACAGTGGCACTATACGAATGCCGATAGAAGTGAAAACTTGAAAACAAAATGCCAACATCTATGTATTTACACAATATATGTACATTAGGGTGTCCCAAAAAAATAAAAGTTATTTTTTTCTAACGCATACCCTCTTATTTTGTTTCAATAATGTCAAAACTATTATAAATAAAATTTCACGTATTTAGAACCACAGCAACCCGTGCCGACTTACACCGAAACATATCGGTACTTCGTTACTAAGGCGCGCGGGAGCCAACAT
>DWNE01000004.1:0-64669 GCA_018249875.1 Cecropterus toxeus
AATTATATGAAGTAGCAAACGAGCAAGCAGCCCACCTGATGGTAAGTAGTTACTGCCGCTCATGTACATATGTAAGCGACTTCATATAGAACAGGGGTTCTATCTGAAGTCGACCACAAATGCGTTGCTACTCCCAAAGACTGAGATGGTCGCCTCATATAAAAGTAAACCCGGCAACCACATCCTTCCACCAAAACGCAAGAACTGCTTCACGCTGAAAATAGGTGTGGCGGTGGTACTGCTCCGGTCGAACTACACTGGTTCTACCACCATATTACATGTATTATGTCCCCTAGCCAATAGCACTAGCGTCCGCTAGCCAGTTAGCAGCCTATCTGTCGGTGTGGTCTCTGGCTCGGTCGGAGTAATAAGATATATTACATGTATTACGTCCTCTAGCCAATAGCACTAAAGCTAGCGCTAGTAGCCTATCTTACATGTACTAAGTCCCCTAGCCAATAGCACTAGCGTCCGCTAGCCAGTTAGCAACCTATCTGTTCGGTGTGGTCCTTGGCTCGGTCGGAGTAAACCTAAGACTAGTGTCCGCTAGGCAGGCAGGCGGCTAGGTGTCGGCGCGGTTACCGGAGCGGTCGCGGCGGCGCGCGCGGCTGGCGGCCTTCAGCTCGAGCTCGACGCAGTGCTCCGCGAACATCAGCTGCAGCGGCGCGTACATCTGCGGCAGCAGCGCCAGGTCGCCCATCGTTATCTGCCGGAAACATATATACGTTAAGTAAGAGTTTATAATTAATAGAATCACTAAGAATCAAAAGTTAAGCATTTATGGAACGTAAATACAAAATATACAAAAAAAGGTCTCGGTATGTAAATGCTCTTTGTTTGAAACTAACCATATTACTTATGGCATAAATGAATAAAAGCATTCAATAATCGAAATATTTATTTTGAGGGCCCGATAGGCAGATGATTACTCATTTGAACTATGTGTCTGATCTGTGTTTTCGTTTTTGCCGACTTACTTATATATAAGACGATGGACGTCTTGATGGACGTAGATCAAAAGTAGTAATAAACTCGAAGTTAACTTCAGATAAAACTTCTGTAGAACAGGAGTTTGTCAAGATACTCACAAATACCCCGAGTGGCAGTAACTACTCAACATCCGCAAGCGAAAGAGCGCACTACATATTCTTTCGTTACCTTAATAAAAAAAAGAAAACATCAATATACTTAACATATGATTGGTACCTAAATTTCAAATATCGTATTATTGAAATGAAATGAAATGTCTTTATTTTCCATAGGCCTACAAGGGCACTTACAAATTGTCAGTTACAATATTTTCTTACACTACCGCCGTATCGGAACGCGACCTCAACTGAGAAGATCCGGCAAGAAACTCAGCGGGTTTGTCTTTTTTGTTTGTATAATATAATTTTTTTTATTGTAAAAAAAGAACTAACTAACAAACAACATACCTGCATGTTATCAAACGCGATGCCAACACTTTCGTTGTTGTGTAGAATGTGGGCGCTGAGCCGCGGCAGGCGCGCGTACCGCTGGCTGAAGTGCGTGAGCACGGTGTAGCGCGCCGCCATGCGCCGCCCCACGCCGATCGCCTGCGACGTCGTCGAGTGCATCTTCAGCTTCGCCTCGTCCGCCAGCTCGTCCTCCATCGTCGCCTCGTGGATCAGCAGCGTTGAGTCTTTACCTGGGTTTATACGTAGACTTATTAAAAAATACTTTTTTGTATTAGGAATGTGTCCCAATCTTATCTTACATATAGAAGTGATTATTTGTAAGTATGAGGCATTGATATGCTTTAACACAAAAACTACTAATCTGATTTGAATGAGTTTCAAGAGTCACACACAGACTCTTCATACTCTTAATTATAGATAGAACAATTAAAAAAATAATCTATTATATTCTTAGCTCCTATAAAAATATAATAATCCGTAATACGTTTAGTATAAAATGTCTGCATGCTTATCTTAAAAGTAAGAATTACAACCGATGAACCAAACCATTTTTTTGGTATAAGTTGGCAAATTTTGAACGCGATATTTTTCTTTAGAACTATCTTTTATGGGAGGAGCAGCGCACAAACATAAACGCTTTCTACACTCATAGCCCTACAGTAGGATTTTCACCAGTGTCGTGGGCGCCATGCACACTCAAAGACACATACACAAACAGACAAAGAACAGAACTCTAAACTTATCATTCATATTTCTGTGTGACCGGGTATCGAACCCGACACTGCGTGTCAGACCGGTACGGTGACCACTCCGCCACGGTAGTTGTCACGGGTTTAAAATTAATTGAAGTTCAATCCAATCATACCAATCTTAACTAGTTCCTCGCATGGCACAGTATCCCCGGAGTAAGTGATCTTATGCTGGTCATCCACGTCGATGGCCACCCCGAAGGCGTTGGGGCAGTGCGTGACGTAGCACGTGCGGATGGCCTGCACGCCGATGCTGGCCAGCATGGCTGATGGCGTCTCAGACGTGGTCGAAAGTTCCTCGGTTGTTGGCGCGAGCTAATTATGAGAAATGTATTCAAATTAGTAAGTCGGCAATAAAAAGGAAGAGAAGGCCAAATGGGCGAAATAACGGAAGGCCGGACATCAGAAGTTGTAACTAAGGGAACGAAGAGACCGAAGCCGGAATGGCCGGAGCTGGAAGGCTGGATGTAATAGATGGGGCGATCGTTAGATATTGCCCGACGCACGTACGTCAGTCAGCTGTTAACGACCGACCGACTCTTATATATTTTTTATAATACTAAAGTAACAAACGAACACGCAGTCCACTTACTGATGGTAAGTGGCAACTATCGCCCATAGACATTTGTGATCAAACACAGATAAGCGTTTTACCTCACATTGGTCACAGATGTTTCTACCCCAAGAAGACAAAGTTGAAATGCTTCGAGTAATATGAATCTTACCCATACACACTCTTTCGAGCAAAACAAAGCTGCACATAACATCCTGTTATTTGAAAGAAACAAGTGAAGTGGTGGTGACTCCGGAGTCGGGCCACCTTCCTATTATGCAATACATATCCATGCATTGAATCAATACATATGAAGAGGATCGATTTATGCTGACGGTTATATTTTGAAAAAAAAAACGAATATTTAAATATAACTTAATATAAATTATATACACAAATACTATTATGCTCAGTAATAAAATTGTTTCAGAGTTGTCATAATTATACTTCTTAGTAAAATATTTATTGCTTACGTATACATAAATTTAATAAGAAATACAAGAGTTTTCTTCCAGTGTATATGCCTCTAAAAGTTAGAATAAATTTAGATGTTTATATTCACTTCAATGGTGAAAAATATTCCAAGAGATAATTTTAAATACGCACAAGGATTTCTAAAAATGAAAACAAGAACGTTTTCGATGTTACTTACGTTTTTACATATCATTCAAAATTATCACAAACATTACCAGAGGCCTATGTCCAGCAGTGGACTTTAAAGGGCTGATAGATAGATAGATAGATAGATTACCAGAGTTTGATTGGGAACGAGCGTAAACTCCGTCCGTATCTTCTCAAACTGCATGTCGTAGGTGGCGAGCCAGCTGACGATCTGTCCCGGGGCCAGCAGCTGCAGCGGGCGCTCCGCCCCCGCGCCTCCGAGCGCTCCCGCTTCGTCCAGCGCCTGGCGCCGGGCTTGCAACACGCCGATTAAACCTGCACACAGATACTGACACTTCATAGTTTTGCCAGGTGGTAGAACCAATGTAGTTCGAGCAGGGAAGTACCACCGCCACACCTATTTCTAGCGTGTAGCAGTTCTTGCGTGAGGTGGAAGGGTGTGGTTGCCGGCTCACTTATATATGAGGCGACCATCTCAGTCCTCGGAAATAGCAACGCATCTGTAGTCGGCTTCAGACAGAACCCCTGTTATATATGAGGTTGCTTACATATGTTCATGGTCGGCAGTAACCACTTACTATCAGGTGGGCTGCTTGCTCGCTAGCTACTCCATATTTATAAAAAAAATGTTTTTTTTTTTCATTCTCTTTCCTATAACAAGTTATTTTTAAACGAGATTTTTACCAATATGATGATCAGCATGAAGATGTGAGATATAAATAGCTTTGAGTGTGAGCAGGAAATCGTTGACCCGCTTCGGCCCGTAGAACCGCACCAGCTGACCGAACGTGCCCTCGCCGCAGTCCAGAAGCATCGAGCTGTTTGCGCTAGTGAATAAAAGTTAATTTATATTATATTATTCCTTATTAAGTTACTGTTAGGGGGCGTGCATTAATTAAGCGGAGTAATTTTGCCAATTCTTTGACACCCCAACCACCTCCCCCCCGCCCCCCTCCTGGTGAGCTTTATCTTAAAAAACGTGTGATTACACACGTGAAAATGTTGACAAGTAGGAGAGAAACATATTTTATTTACTTAATCCAGTTTCGTAGCAATTTAACTCGGTTTTTTGCAGGAAAAAAAATACGCGCTATCAAGCTGAAACCCACCTCGGCTTGAGATTCCATTAGACCCAACCGGGACCTTTTGCTTGTAATGTGTGACCACATACCATACGTTAAACGTTAAACGTTAGCCACCACTTAACATTTGAGGAAGACGTAACATTTGTTTTTGAAAAAAAAAAAAAAAACTCGAAAAATAATTCGATGCTCAGTAAGCTACTTAATAGTTATGAAATAAGAATCATTTTAGTAAAATTCAAAATGACAATTAATATATGAATACCTTAAAGGGAATTCACAAAAAAAAAACAAAATTAAAAAAAAATACATACTCAATATGCAAAACAATGGCACTCGTATTCCTGGTCTTGCTAGGTATACACGAGCCCGTGCCGAGGAAAACGACCTTCGGGTACTCTTTCTGAGAGGCGTCCTTAGCGTAACGCTTGCCGTCCACAAACTTCCTGAAATGCTCGAGGCTCTTGGCGAAGCCGTCCACGTCCATCGCCTCCTGGATGTATTCCTGGATTAGCAGTTTGGGCTCCGCTGATCTGTTAGGTTATTTTTATTTATTTATTTATTTATACTTATATACCTAGAGTGGTACAAAGGCGGACTTAATGCCATAGGAATTCTCCCCCAGTCAACCTTTAGGGAAAGCAGATATCAACGAAGGCGGTATTGTATAGAAGTTAGAAACTTTTTTATATTTGAATTAGGAAAATTTTGAAGTACATTCCCATTCCACGAATGCTGATAAGTGTTATTACAGAACAGTCGAGGGAAAATTGGTCGCCTTTTCACCATTTGAATGGTTATTTCTACCTATGAATGAGAACATTCCTTTAAGCTGATTAAGTGCGAGTTAATAGACTTCATACAACTATGAGAAAGTTTTTTTATATAATCCGTAAGCATATTGTATGTTTCCTCACGACGTTTTGCTTCTCAAGCATGCAAACGTTAAAATATTTCTAAAACGCTCAAGACTTGAAAAAATTACTGGTATATGCTGATCGGTCGGACTCAAAACATCCAGTGTGAAAAGCCGAATTCAATATTTTCTCACCTTATGTTTAAGGACGACCATCTTAATTCCTGGGAATCGTAACCCTTGTTCTATATATTGACGACCCGCGTGGCCGAGCGGTCACCATACCGGCCTAACAAGCAGGGTTCCGGGTTCGATCCCCGGGACAGACAGACATCTGAATGATGAGCTTAGATTCTATTCTGGATTTGGGTGTTTGTACTATGGACGTACCCACGACATAGCAGAAAATCCTAATGTGGGGGTATAAGTGTAGAAAGTGATTTTTTATATGAAGTTGGTTACAGATGACCATGAGCGGCAGCGGACCAAGTGGATTCCACTCTCATTTGCTACTTCCATATAAAAACAAACTCGGAAACACAGAATACAAAAGACTTAGAATATATAAATCGAACAGATAGGACATACCTATCGAGCTCCCGCTTCGGCCTCAAGTGGTACATGGAGAGCGTGCGCGGCGCGATGACCTGCGGCCCGGCGTCGTCCTCCGCGTCCCCGCCGCAGCTGCCCTCCATGCTGATTATGTTCTGGAACTGCGCGACCGCTATCTATAAACCATCGTATTCTTGTACCCACACCGGTTAGCAATAAAGCGAGGGTTTGAATGCATTGCGTTATGATATACGGTACGATATATATACAAATTAATTATATGTTTGAAAGGACTTAAAAACGAATGGATGGCTATACAATATTTAAATAGGTACTAAAATAAATGTGTTGTTTGAAATATTCTGAACATAAATGAAGATTTTTAAGATTTCACTAAATACTTGTACGTAATCTCGTGTTCAAATAATGTAATTAGTACGTCCTAAACTATGATTAAATAATAGTCTTATATACCAATGTAAATACATAAAAACCCATAAGTTTACCAAACATAGCACGCCCACGTAGAACGAAAAACATGCTGTAAAGGTTCATACAGAAATGTTACAACAATTTGTGAGATAATTACATTTATTTATGAATGATGAATTTTTTTTTTTGTAATTAATTAATGAGTAGAAGCTATCTGAGTAGTAGTAGATAATAGGTTAGTATATTTTCAAGGAACTAATGAACTCTTTCAGATTTTTTTAATCCATTGCTAGTACGTGTTCGTCATTTTTAGACGAGTTACTCGGACGGTTATTTGCGACTATTAAAAGTGCCGAGCGTGAGAACGTGTTGCAACATTTAGATGCTCTTATTCTTACTACGATGTTCAGCCGATATCCGCAGATTTTTTAGTGGAAATTAAAGGCATGGAAATGCAAACCTACCATAGATTATATATTTGCATTTGTACGCGGCACTAAGACATTCATCTCTATTCGTTTCTTGACAGATTGTTCGTGTATATCTAAATTTCGCATGACGCACGCGCAATGAGCAATGCAATATGTACTTGTATATAACGTAATACGACAAACGCGCAGAGACCATGCACCGTGTGCTGTTATCAAAACGTAGCACAACGAATACGCAAGGACCGTGTAACGTGTTCTGGTATCTAAACATTGCACGACGAACACGCAACGACCGTGCAACGTGTGATGTTATCTAAACTTTGCACGACGAATAAGCGAGGAACTTTCAAGTGTCTAACATTTAACCATTGAACGACGCACGCTAGAGGGATGTGGGTCAGCGTACAATGTGAGACGACGTCGTTCCACGCCGATCCTCACCTTATTCTTCAGCTCCTCGAGACAGCGCAGCTTCTCGGCGCCGGCGCAGGGGCGGGGCGGCGTGGCGCGCCACTCGGCCGGCACGCTGGCGTCGCGCAGCAGCGGGAAGATGTCCGCGTCCAGCAGGTGCAGCTTGTGCTGCGTGCGGTGCACCGCCTCCGAGCCCAGGCACGCGTTCTGTGCGTTCAGCACCAGGTGCCGGGTGCGCGGGCCGAACATCGAGATGAAGGCGCGGTAACTGTGCGGTTCAGGTGTTTTATGAATAAAAAGGCGCGGTAATTGAATATCGAGATGAAGGCGCGGTAGCTGTTTGATACAATTGTTATATTCACGTAAATGCAGTAATTCTACAGGGACGACACTGTTACGATGAGACGCTGGCAAATATTTTTGAGTAACATGTGTAACGCATAAAGAACAAATATTGATATGAGGGCGCGGTAACTGGATGGTAGGTAGTATTACATCCAGATACAACCATCGGAAGGGAGATTGTTTATGAACATGCACGTGAGGAAGGGTGAAGGGGTTCAAGCGGGGTAGCTGTATAGTGTCCAAAATATTTTATTTGAACGCTCAGCATCCTTATAAAATATCTGTTCACATATAACAACGCACTCTATTTAACTATTTAATTTTAACAAAGTATAAGTCACATTAACTTTGTAATCGTACAGATATACATAAACTTACGCAATTTCCACTCACACTAACCTAAAATCATTTTAAAAAATTAGAATGCGCTTACTCAACAATAAGAGGATTTTTACCGCAACGAACAGAACTACAAAGTATAAGTAAGATATATGAATATAAAATTGGAACTAGATGTAAACCAGTACACAAAACATCCCGAACTTACACGGGGTGGCAGAAGACGTGCGGCGGCGTGTAGTGCGCGACGAGCGCGGGCACGAGCTCGGGGTTGGCGCCGCTGTCGAAGTGCGCGGAGAACTCCGCCTCGCGCAGGTACGAGATGTCCGGCACCTCTAGCACTGGAACGTTAACGATATTTATTGTTAAACTAAGAGATGATGATTAAGCATAATAATAACTAAAACTAAACTAAAAAAAAAATTGTGTTCTCCGAAATACTGTTACTGTTTTTCTTTAAATATTTGTCAACCCTAGTATAATATATCTTTACGCATACGGCTACTCACGCAGAAACTGTTTCGGACCACTATCCATGTAACTGGGTGGAAATATCGGCAAAAAGAAACTCAAAAACCGCATATCGTGAGTACCCGTAACATATCAAAATGTATAAATTCCGCGATAATATTAACTTAAAATCATATACCGGTTTGATCCCCGGTCAGACAGACATCTGAATGATAAATTTAGATTTCTGTTCTGGGTCTGTGTGTTTATGTATTCATCGATGAGTGTATCCATGACACCCACGCCACTGGAGAAAACCTTATTGTGGGGCTATGAGTGTAGAAAGCGTTACAATGTACTTTCGGTGTTACTCAATTACGCCAAACACAAGTAACACGACTTACTAATATGTTTTCTAGTAAGACTTGTTGTCATTGCTGTATCTGTGTACTGTGCATTGATTATATATGTATAATCTAGTAAATACGAGATGTTATTAAATAATTGTTACATGACACTGAATAAGTATAGGTCACATAACTAAGTCCATTGCTGCTGAGGGCTGACATAGTCGCTTCATATATAATTTAGCCGGCAATCACACCCTTCCATCGAAGCATGAGAATAGCTAGGTAAAATATAGATAGGGCAGTGGTACCTCCCTGATCGAGCCGTATTCGCTCTACCACCTAGCAAAAATATCATATACAGTTCTATAATACATCAAATGCTTTCAACATACCAATAATCACCGGCCCGGGGTCGTCCGGTGTTTTAACGTCCTTAGACAGCACCAAGGTGCCGTCTGGCAGTATAACATCCTCGCCCATTTTCAGCTTGCCCAGCAACGGGCCCGGCTTCACTCCGCGCTCCACGCACTTCGCAAGGTCCAGAGTGCCGTAACGTTTCTATAACACAACAAATAGTGTGTACAGATGGTTTAGAAAATTAAAACAGAATTTATAAGCTGCGACTGCCTGGTATCTGCTCTCAGTACGATGGACAGACACAGATAATACACAGACAGTTCCAAGTTTGATTTCCAGGCAGACAGAAATCTAAATTATGGTTTTAAAATAATATGGCGAAGGTTTGTACACTACTGGAATTCCATTACACCTCAAAATAAAACAGAATAAATCAATAGTAAAATCAAGGTATGAGGCTATGCAATAAAAGGATTGTTTATTCAAAAAGTCCTTCAAAAATTATTCACTAAACCTAAAGTACATTTGTCCCAAAATATTTTGTATATTTGTTTATATATAGATGATATGTTTCACGCACTTATAACATAGTTACGATACGATAACTATACAATACTATACGATAGTTACCTGAAATGTGCAAATGTAGGCTACAGTGCAATGCGATTTTTTTTGTAGAGTCTGCAAAACTTTTTCTGTTCTTGACTTTATTGGATCTGAAATTATAACACAAAACTTTTTAATAGAAATTGGATCATATACTGACAAATAATATAGAAGATGAATAGCTAATGTTTGACATAACTGACAATTTACAGGCCATTAAGAAAGCAACTAAGTAAAATTTCGACAATTTTAATTAAATACTTTCAACTGCTTCTAATAACATAGTCTACCGTCTAGCAAATAAAAAACATACGATTTCGAGTTAGAAATACAAAAATGTAACAAAGTAATGCCTGAAAATTATTTCTATACCTCTTTCAGGGCTCTTCGTTTTCTGTTTAGGGCTTTTGTGTTTATTAGCTTGTTGTCTGACTTCTTTATTGTAGTAATCTGTGTCGTCGTGTATGAACTCCTCGAAAGCCTTATCAATACCGTCATTGTCTAACTTCGCCTTTTTTGCAGCTGGTTTTGGATCATTTTCGAGAAGTTTCTCATCAGGACCTCTATAAGAGAAAAGGAAATTTTACTTTAAGCTAAAAACACACTTTCATCCTTATACTAAGTGTAGTTATAGGTATAGGTAATGGTGGTAGAACTCTTTGTGGTTAGACTCTAGAAGCACTACTGCCACACCTATTTCTGCCATTAGGCAGAATTACGTATTTCGGGACTGCTGTTCTGGTTAAAAAAAATTCATTCAGTATTGATCGCAAAATACATGTGACATCACATCTGCAGTCTACTTGATGGCAAGTCACTGCCCCGCTTGGAAATCTGTAAGTAACTTCATATAGAACAAGGGTTCTATGTGAAGTCAATCACAGATGCGTTGCTACTTTGTGTTACGTTACGATACGTTGCTATGCTGCATTGCTACTGCTGATGGTCACCTCATATATAAGTGAGCCAGCAACCACACCCTTCCACCGAAACACAAGAAATGCTTCAAGCTACAAATAGGTGTGGCGGTGGTACTTCCCTGATCAAACAACATGGCTTCTACCACCTTTTAAATAGGTAGGGGGAGATCTCAGAAATGTGACCACCTATAACAAGGACAGGGGGCAGGGTTAAAAAATCATGAAATATGTGTGACATAATTCATTGATGACCCCTCTCTACAACGCCCATAATTAAAGCTTTGTATAATGTTACCATTTGAAGATAAAGTAATAATAATACTTACAGCAGTACATATTTGACGCTCATGACATTATCATTGAAATCTTCACTAGGGCTGCATTTTGCCATGTTCACCTCCATATCCTTCAATATCACAAAACGTTTTGTGGCATTGTATAATTCATCCTGCAATTAATTGTACAAAAATATTATTATGGTAATTTATATCATGAGTTTATGATAACTGTCAATTATTTGTGAAACCTTCATCTCAGTAATACATTGGTTACCTGTACAATAACTAGTATTGAGATTTATATTTTACGGAGGATACATTGAAATTACAGTACAATAACGAAATTAACTGCAAAAAGATTTATAAATACATATATATCACACATATGCACAGTTAAAGTTAAAAATAAAATACAGCCGAATTGAGAACCTCCTCATTTTTAGAAGTCGTTCCAAAAGTATTTCAAGGACATATCTTTATTTTATACAGGCTTATGGAGGAATTTACAAATTGCTAGTTACAATATTCCTAAAACTACCATTAGATCGGTACACAACCTCAACTGAGAAGATCCAGCAATAAACTCTGTCATCCAGGTTTGTCATCAAAATTAATTTCACCATAATATATGTACAGATAAAGTAAATCGGGTCTTAATGTTTTTATTTATCTCTATATGTGCCAAATTTTAATATAGCAAAAATGCTTCATTCCTTATTACTTACCAAGCCTTCAGGACCATGAAGAGTGATTCTTGGTATGCCAACATCTTGGAGTGTCAATGAGACACCGGGGAGACCTCCAATGTTCTGCCAGGTCTTGCTTGTGACAAAGATATGCTCCAATCTCGAGAGCTTCACTTTGTGCTCATGAGCAAGCCTTTGAGTACCCTCACCACAGTTGAATAAGTACCTGTATTATAGGAATTTTAGTTAAAAGGTAGTATAACCCTTTGTGGCTTCTTTTTTATCAGACTGAAGTAACATACAAGCATACAGTAAACTAGATGGTAAGTGTTTAATGCCACTCATGGACATATGTAAGCATCTTCATATACATCAGTGGATCAATCTGAAGCAGATTACAGATACGTTGCTATATATGAAATAGGTGTGGGGGTGACTCGTGTATGTGGGATTGATTATAAACATCACCATAACGTCACTTCTGTTTCCTTAAAGAACCATTTCTTGGGGTTCTACTTATCCTGGATCCTGGATATGTAATTTGGTAAGACAGTTTCATAACATTTACATATTACACAACACATGTCTAGGATGAACACATCACATTAAAATAAAAGCTCCAAGTCTGTGATAAGTTTAACATAATAATCTAATAAGTAATTAAATTTAACGAAATGATAGAATATAATAGTAGAATAACAAGGCAATTTTAGACACATTTTTTGTAGAATAACAAGGTAATTTTAGACACTTTTTTTTCATAGCAATTACAACATAATGAAAACATAATATTGATAACCTTTTTTGATCGGTGAAAAGATACAAGGTGTTGGGAGCCCCCCGAGCTCCTGAGCCCAACACTTGGAGATAAATCGTGCTTACGCCGTACTTTTCATTTTTCTTAGCGGAGTTGACTCTCTGACGTTGAGTTTCCAATAACCTAACCGATGGGTCCTTCGGCATTTCGGCTAGAAATTCCAGCAACTTTTTAGAACTTCCTTTTTTAGAAGTATATACACTACTTGTACTAACTACACGCTTAAATACTAATATACCGTACATGTGTTTATGGGTTACTTTTGTTTTCGCTTAAACTTTACGAGCATTCCTTCTAAATTATGTACACAGATGGCAGGTTTAACACTTGAGCATAATTTCTAATTATTTATTATTGTATCAATTACAAATTTTTAGATTTAGAACGGCGACTTAGTTCAATGTTTTTAAGTTTTACCGATGACTTTGACAGATGTAGCTTTTTTTTCTTTTTTGTTCTGTTGTGATTTGCTTTTGTTTTGACGATAGTTGATATGAATCGCAGGTTCCTATCATATAACCATTTTATATCACAAATTTAGATATATTCAGGTAAACAAAAATATCTGAATACAGAATTAATAAAAAATATAATATATCAAATGAATACTATAAGAAATAAAAATTTGAAGTTGCCAGCAAGAAATTTATAATAGCAACGAGTATTTTTTAGTGCATGTAACATCAATATCGAAAAATGGCGTTCTGTACAGCTGTGGGTTGCGCAATTTATATGTAAATGTGCCCGAAAACCTTAACAAATTCAATAATTAATGTGTAACAAATATTACAGACTTTGAAAATGTTATTTGTACATAATTTATAGTGTTAATATTGTACAGTGTTCGATAATATTTCGTTAGTGCAAACCTGTCATGGACCGTGTATTTTTTGTGTTGTGGTGATGTATTAAAATAGTAAATAATGAAACGAAAAATAATACGGCTGTGTAAATAGTGTGATAATGATGGGTATGTTATGGGCTGTTTTATTTGTGGCCTCGACAGGCCTCCATTTGGCGCAGGGCCTACCCCTGCGGCCAACGCCGCAAGTCTACCCTCACGGTGAGTTGGTTTCATCAAGTATTCGTATGTTTTACTAAAATTTTAGCTTAAATTCACTATTATTTACTTTACAAAGTCTTACTATTAAAGTTCGTTAGTGTATTATCGTTGAAAATTTTCATTTCTTGTAAACATAGGGGTTTAAACTTAAGAAAATGTAAACGTTTTGTGAAATAATTATGTACGAGTCAAGGTTCTCATTTAAGTTCAATATCCCATTAATTATTCAACTGCTTCTTCGTATTTTACCCTAAAAACAAAACAGTCTACCCCATACACTCAAAATTTATATAATGAAATACATAGTACACTGAACAGATTTTTATACCTACCCATTATATTTTAGCATACCCTCTTTTAAAAAATATTTATCATAGAAAAAAATCTGGTTCAATTGATCAGATAATTGGTTATTGAGAAACATTTTATGATACTAAGCTAAGAACTGAAACATAACATTTAATGATGAATGATTTAAATTAACATATATCCAGAAAAATCATAATTTTGTGCATAGATTTAAATATTTTTATTTAGATAAAAAATATGTCATATAAACATTATATTCCTATAGTTTTTAATTTTTAATACTATACTCTCTATAATTGTATACTCTATATTTATTAAAGTACGTAAATAAATAACGTAATAGTTTATTTCAATTTTTAATTAGTAGTCTTTAATTATTGATTTGGTGAATACCCTGTCAGGCCCTTCCCATATTTTTACATAAAAAATAAAAATGCCATCAATTTGGTACATTTCTAATAGTCAATAGCCAAAACAAATGATTTAATTTAGTTCTTTATATAAATAAATCTATACATATATAATTTAAAAAGTGCTACATTAACTTAATTGCAGACTATTTTTTAGTTTAAATTTGGGCTGTTTTGTTCGATAAAATATGTTTTTATGCTGATATGAATAAATTACTAATAATAGAAAGTCTATGTTGATCAATCAGTTTACTAGATGATATTGTACAATTCAGCTAGTAAGTTACATAAATACAGGCTTTATTGTTGTATTGTCTACTAGCTGTGCCCAGGGATATTACCCTACTACACATGAAAAAAAAATAAACAAACATAGCATGATGTTGTATATTCTATAGCCTACCTCAATAGATGGACTATTCATCACAAAAATACTTTTTTAAACTCCAACCAGTAGTTCATGAGATTAGCGCAATCAACCAAACAAACTAAGTCTTCAGCTTTCTAGTATTAATTATATTGTCCATATATTGTGAAGAGTGGGCCATGTGGATAATGTATACTGCTGAAATAGCCAAAATATGATAGTAGACATAAGAATTTCTTAATATATTAAAAGATTTCAAATCCACCTAGATTTGAAATCATATAATGTTATGTATGGTTGTAGTTTCTTGATCCTATCACTTAAGTCAGATCAAAAGTATAATTTTTTAGTATGTTTTTATTTTCACAATTTAAAGATTAAAATATGGACAGTTTTAAAGATGACATTTCTCTTCGTGTTATGACTGTGGAAACTCTTCTGAAGCGCTTCTGATCTATAAGACTACTTGTATTAAGGTGCCACTGCATTCTCATCAGAAGGATGCAGTAAAGGACACATTTTTACTTGACTTGTTACAATGTACAATGGTTGACTGGTAGAAATGATTTTAGCGTTAAGTCCCCCTTTTGTACCACATTTTAAGGTATGATAAAGTTTAAATCAAAAAATGAATGTAGTCCTCAAGCATAGCAACACATTTGGGACTGACCTCAATTGGGAGTTTTGTCTTATCTGGAGTTTACATTACAGATGCTTATGGGTTGCAGTCATCAGATGGACTGCATGCTCATAGGTATATTTAGGTCCTTGCTGAGACTAAGATATACATGGCAATGGAAGCCATATAACTTGTGAGAATGTTGTGTAAGCTTTTCTCAATGATAAGTTTATAAAATACTAGCTGAAGCGGTAGTGCTTAGCTATGGGACATAAAAAATAGTTGCTATAGTTAAATATGTACTATTTCAATATCAAAATCAAAAGGAGCCTATGAGTTGACTACATAGTCAATGCTTATGTACCTAGCAAATCGTATATATGTACATAAGCTACATCCAGCAATAATAAATGTAAATCGAACCAGTGATTCTTGCAAGTCACAATCAGATGCACCATCTCATTGTTATATCTAAAGGCATGGCAGTGCCCACTCAAGGCGAGTCAAGTGAAGCCCAAGGGCCTACCTACTTTTCTCTCCGTACATTTTTACTGGTATGTAGAATTTGTGAATATAGAATTGGTAAAGTTAGGCCATTTAGATTAAGAAGCTTGGCTCTACATGAGTATTGATATGTTTTTCACAGAAGAAACCTTATTTGGTCATCTTGTCAACATTTTACAGGAAATGTTTTTGATGTGATATTATTGTAGATGAATAAGCTGTGTATTCACTTGTTTCAGATCTAAGTGGGCCGTCGGTGTATGAAGCATGGGGCTCGGGGGGACTGTACGCAGCATTACCAGCGCTGGCGCTGGTGATTACAGCTGTTGGGTTTGTCTTCGGGTGTACATGGTGTTATCGGCATAAGGATTGCAAGGTATGCTCTTTGTTTGCCATGCACACTGTTACTTTTGTTGCAATTAATGGAATGTAAACAAAATATTAATAAATTTACATTTTTAGTCAAAATAATTCATCTGTGACTATTATACCATCTGGTAAATTTTAAATGTTGACTTTAATTAATGCCTGATTCTTGATAAATATTAGGCCTCTTACTGGATATAATCCAATCATATTTTAAGAAAATTTAATAAGATGAGGAAAATAAATCAATGTATAATTCAGATGAATGTTGTAATTACTTAAGTAAAATTACTTTTAATAGTTGTACAAAAATGCACTTGTTTGTCTTTTATCATTTTCTAAATTAAACAAGTTTCATGAAACATAATGTATGACACCTTCCATTCAATTTACCACGTAGATCAATTGACTAACTAATCCGGATTTCATATGTATCTACTGTCTGACAAGGTTAATCCTATAAGTGCTTTTATACTGAACATTGTGTATTTCTATGTAGTATTGAAACGTTTAATAGCTCTGTGGCACTAAAGAAATAATTTTCAGTGAAATTTAGTAATGTTATAGTTTGTAGGGTTGATGGTAGGATAGTTATGAATGGCAATAGGCACTTTCCGTCAGATGGAATGCATGCACAATTTGCTGTCTCTGTTTAAAAAATAAAAACTATAGAATAAGGTACATTTGATCCTTGTGACCAAAATTGTAACAAAACCATCAAGCGACGTGGTTCGACCGGCGAAGTCCCACCACCACACCTATTTCTAACATGTAACGTGCAATGTTTTATGTTTCGATGGAATAGTGTGGTTGTCGGCTCACTTATATATGAGGCAACCATCTTAGTCCTCGGGAGTAGTAACGCATCTGTGACCGACTTCAGATAGAACCCCTATTCTATATGAAATTGTTAGATGTCCGTGAGCGACCGTAACCACTTGCTATCATACTGCATGCTCGTTTGCTAATTCATTATTATAAAAAAAAGATTGCTTAACAGGCACGCAGGCAATAAAACATAATACTTGTAACCACATAAATTTGTTACTATTTGTTAGATGTATTTTATATAATCGAGGTACTATACGGCACTCAACTATTAAACTCTCTTTTTTTGCTGCCGCACCCTACTGCTGCGAAGAGTAACGCCATTAAAATTATTTCGTTACCTTTATTATCACCTCAAATCCATATTTTTCAGAGAATTTTATATGCTTTAGGTTTTTCTGATTTATTTTTGTATAAATTATAGTACTCATAGGAATAGCACTCCAACTTGATCTTATTCATGATGATGATGATCGCAACATTCGTAACTAATCTGTTGTCAGCTTTAGATAGAACTTTAAAATTATATATCGAATTGAGTACAAAAGGACATGGTGGCAAGATCAGGTGGAATTCTTTTGTTTTCGACATTACTTTTACTATAAAAATATGCAAGTAGACTTCATGGGTTTTTGTGGCCGCATTTGCTATTTCATAGGGGCATATTATGTTGAAAATATAAAATCGCATGTCTTTCTTTATTTTATTTTATTTATACATAATCTTTTTAAAAACATATAACAATGGTTAATTTTTCATTGCAAACGCAAGCAACACGACATTATCTGAATATTTATATACACATCAATTTAAATAAAAATCTCAACGACGTACGTGTATGATAACATATTTTTTTAAGTTTATATACTAGCTTATTCACACGTTCAAAGATCCAGGTTATCTCAAAAATCTTAAATCAAAACTTTTTTTTACCGTTATAGGCGGTAAATAGTTCCTAACCTAAAATCTGGGTTTTCTTCTGCAGGACACAGTATTTTTGGAGGTGTAAGAACCCTTTGTGGTTCGACTCTGGAAGCATGGGTGTGGCGGTGGGCCACACCCATTTCTGCCTAATTAACAGATGTGTTAGGCGTTGCTGTGTTTTGGTTGCTTGCGACGCTAAAACAATGGTTTATACTACAAAATTTCACGCTGTTAATTTGGAAAATACATAAATAAATACATGCTAACCGGCAAACATGTGCACTTTGCTAAAAACAGCAAACAGGGCAATAAAATTTATTGGCAATTGTTGCATTCATCGGTCGAAGTTTCATTGTAAACAACTGAATGGCGTCTTTCGTTCACAACAATACGATAAATGCATTGGATGTTACCCGAATGTTATTTCCTACGTGACATGGAACAATAAAACACGCGTTAATCAGAAAATCATTAGGATTTCGTACTAAAATTATATACGCGCCTTTTGAGAGGAGAGATAAGATTTTTTTTATCTGATTGAAATAGCTACGAGCATGCATTTAACCTGATGTTAAGTGATTCCTGCCGCCAATGGACATCTGTAAGGAACTTCATATAGATCAGGGGGTTCTATCTGATGTCGATCACATATGCGTTGCTACTTTCGAGGACTGAGATGTTCGCCTCATATATAAGTGAGCCGGCAACCAAACCCTTCCAACGAAACGCAAGAACTGCTTCACGATAGATGAATTTCGCCTTCCACTTAAAATCTTAGCGATTCTAAGTGATTTAGGGAATAAAATACTAATCTTAGGTTACCTACCTAAAAACTTAATTATCGTGAAAAAGCCTAAGCAGGTACTTGACTGTTCTCCAGAATTATTTGAGTAGTTCGTGCATTTCGTTATGTAGTTTCGGAGAGAAGACATGTTTTCAACTTTGATATTGCTATGGATTTACGATTGTCATTGGGGAAAAGACAATGGCTCGCTAAAATGCTAAATAATGTGGTTATTACACGGTCCATTACGCTTAAGACTCAATCATATATAGATCAATTTGACATATAACACATTTCTTTTAGAAAAACATCACAAAAATGTTCTAGGTATATTCTTTTAAAACAGTAACAGGTTTAAATTGTTTTGGTATATTTTATTACTCTACGGTCCAGCATTTCATCGCATAACTGTTAGCTTTCCTTTCAAGAATAAATCAGTTTCCAATCCATCCATCAATGTATGTGATCTTGTTTCCTACTGATGGATAGAAGTCCATCTTTGTTGCAAATTGCTAAAATTCCGAAACAACTTAAATGCTTTCGGGAGAACATTCACAAGCATTCCGTATTAGGCTTTGCATGTTTTATACCTTGCAGAGAAATTGCATTTCGCGAACGTGAAACGTAGATGAACTGCGAAACTGCTCTATCTATTAAATATGTAATCCCGTCAGACTAAACTGGACTCTGATAGCATTCCAGTAGAAGATCTATCTGTGGACGTGAATGTATGTTCGCGGTTAACAAAAGTTGCACTTATGTATCTAATCAGTTGCGGACGGAAGAGGTCGATGTACCGCACGTCCTCAGTTCTCGTCTATGTCGCCCGCCACGCATTTAGATTTGGCCAAATATTTGCATATGTAAACAAATATTTGTCAAGCACACCTTAACTGATAACACAGTAACCTTGATGTTGGAGAAATAGTAACAGTCGTAATACAGTTAAATGCAACGTTAAAGTGAACCCAATACTATGCGAAATATTGGCTGGTATTGTATAGATTACTGGTATTGTATAGATTAAGTTATTTTTGTTGGCTACTCTATTATGTCTAAGGTTGCAACTCTCAAGTATTAAGTTAAACCAGCAAAAACCAAGATGAATGTTGACCACGTTGGCTATTATTCAAAAATGTAAGTTGTTGAAGCGTTCGCGTACCTACGATAGTGACATAAGAAGCCAACCGGTCTGCGGTCCAATTTTGTCTGTCGCTCATTGGAGCGTCAACGCGGATCAGGTTTCAAGGGGTCAGTACCCACCGCCACCCCATGTACTAATTAATCCACATACACAATGAGTCGTCTGACTCATTCCCGCAGATGGGACAGCCCGCGACAATTACTCATCGTCTTACCGATGTTTGGCAGCATCTCCGTTCTATTCTTCGCTCTGATGCGTCCACCACGCAGAAACGGATGTCTGCCGTATTAATCGAAGTATCGATATTGCTAACATTAGTCACTGTATGTTTATTTCTAGTTTTTACGACCGGCAGTTGTTATGAGCTGCTGCATTCGGTAATTTTATATCTCTGCCCGCTGCGCTTAGGATCAGGATCGAACGTCAAGGTCGATAAGCGTATAAATTTATGGCCAGATGTGTCCCGAAAGTATTCATGCGTAACTCGTCCAGAAGTTTCCATTCGAGCAAGTGATTGGATTCTGCAAATCTTAAGTTTTTCCTGTAGCAACATTTCGTATAGTGAAGTTGAACTGCAATTCATTTGCCGTTTAATAAGTTTTTGCTGAAGCATCTTGCATTTTTATTCAATTGATTCATTGTAACACTTAAATACTATGCAGGTTTGCCTTATAGTTTTCTCAAAATTCCTTTCTTTTTATGTACTTTATGTACTTGGTTTTGTATACGTTATACGAAATTAGTTTTTAAATTTATGTTATTTATCCAACGTATTCATATCTGTTTTTGGAGAGCTTTTTATTTTTAGATTAGCTTAGTCTAGACTCCAGCCAATCTAGATATTAGGCAAGTTTGGAAGCAAGAATGTTAACAATAGCAGTTCTTGTACAGGTTGTTCCTCTGTTGAATACTTGAATAGCATTAAGGAATGGTTGAATGGATTACCGAATAAGACTCGTGAGTCGAGATGCATAATCGAGATATGAGCAAAATAGGTATGAGGTCTACGACCATTAAGTGTTCGATATGAAAAGAAAATACATTCAATATATTCTTGTTAGATACTGGTTTTGATTCATGGTTGTATTTAGTAGTTTTTGAGTGACAGAGTCTTTGTATTTTCTTTTTTTATATACATTTTTATGTTACTATGTCCCGTGGTTCCACCCGCTTGGGTCATATTTACCTTCCGTCATATCTATTTTTATATTCCTTAGGTATATTAATGTACCCTTAAAAAGTCAGTGTGCTGACTTTATTCCAAATCCAATATGTAGTTTTTGCATGAGAGAGTAACCACTATTCATCTCTACAAACTTTCTCCTCTATACTATTCGTAAGATTAGTATGATTTGTTGTCCAAATGATGGGCAAACTTAAACTTAACAGTTAGGCAAAAGTCAAACGGATTTAAAGCTGGCGCAAAAAGTAGTGTTCTGGAACATATGTAAATAGTTAAAAAGTTAATATTTTGCGTCATGTACAAGTAATTAGAAGGAAAGCGAAACGCAAAGTTTATGGTATATAATAGACCTATATGCATTTATTAATAATTCATAGTAATAGCAAAGTATATGTATTCATGAGAATACTAAGAAGAGAATTATTGATAGTGTTTATTGTGGAAGTCTGTTCAATAATTATTCTCGACTATTTATTAAGAACATTTAACGATAGCCATAAAACATAATTTAATTTATATTGATGTGTAGTTCATTCCGATGGAATACTAATAAATCAATGTAGACATTGATGCTGTAATTAAATCGATTTATTTATTACGTTCTATCCAACATACCGTATGACATCTTTCGTTGACGTCATCAATACCGCTAACGTTTTCTCGTGACTTCGGTTTGAGCGGTCACTATACCGATCAGACAGCAGTGGGTTACGGCTTCTATCGCCGGCCACTCACATAACTAAATTATGAATTTACATTCTGTTCTGGGTCTGAGTGTTTGTGTATTTGGCTTTGTGTGTCCATGGGAGAAAATCCTAGTGTGGGGCAATGCTTTTTTTTCAAAATTTTTGAAATCACGTAAGAATATTTCAGAAGGACGTTATTTCCGAATCAAAGCTATAATTTCAGATGTAAAGGCGGACATATCTAGCTTCACGAGACATTTCAATACACCCTCAGGAGTACTAACGCACCTTTGACTGCTCCTATTAGGATTTATCACTCACTAGCTTTTTCCCGACGTTCCCCCAGTTTGGGACACGTTCACAGTAAAAGTATCATATGTGAATTGTGATAATATGTGACAATTTTGTTTGGCACTGTGATAGGCAATAGATATAGTACCAAATTTAAACTAAATGCAATAGGTGGTAGAACAGTGCAACTGGTCAGAAGGTGGTAGAACCAGTGTAGTTTGACCAGGGAGGTACCACCGCCACACTTATTTCTAGCGTGAAGCAGTTCTTGCGTTTCGTTGGAAGGGTGTGGTTGCCGGCTTACTTATATATGAAGCGACCATCTTAATCCTCGGGACTAGCAACGCATCTGTGATCGACTTCAGATAGAACTCCTGTTCTGTACGAAGTTGTCCACAGGTGTCCATGGCAGTTACCACTTACCATCAGGTGGACTGCCATCTCGTTTGTTACTTCACTCTTGTAATAAAGAAAAAAAACATAACAAACATCGTATAATATAAGTATGATGAGTTAGATTCGATACCAGATGTCCCCTGTTATCATGTTTGTCAGTAGTGACTACTTAATATGGAAACCGCAAGCTACTACTTTTATTGATTGATTCACACATTTATAATTATAATTTTGTGCAAAGAAACATTTATTACATGCTAACTGTGCCCCGCTGTTTCGAAAAATTATGAGATTACATTTAAAAAAGTGTAAATTACTTTTATCGATATACCTAGATGTATTGAAAATGTTCTATCGTCAACGATTTTTGAAATATCTCCACTACACAGCACAGGCCACGTAAATCGACGTTGGAAAAATTAATTACTACTGAAATAAAAATTAAATGTCACCTTAACATACGGACCTTTAATATTAAGTAGTTTTGGTTCAATACTATTTTAAAAGCAGTCAAACCGTCGTATTGTTTTTTTTAATTATAGTATTTTGTATTATTACTTATTCCGAATCCTCCTTATTATGTTTTTACAAGAAAGTTTTGCGTATCTGTACATATTCGACGTACAGATACGCAAAGCTTTCTATTTGATATTCAAATATAGAACGAAGTTTAATCATTACGATATCCGTCTTATACTATTTCATTACTCGCAGTCAATTTGGTCTATTACTAAAATTGGTATACAACAAGTTCTGAACGGAAATTGGATCCATTTTTCACCTGTTATGGCGTTTTCCAGCGAATCGACTGTACATCACCAATTACCGCTCGGCCACGAAACATTCGTTTGGCGCTGCAAGCGACAGCATTGAGCGAGTTTCAGCAAATTGCGCTACAAATTGCAGTAATACTTCGTAGCCTTTAAATAGTATAATATAATATAATAATAATAGGATCGGACACATACATTTTCTTTTTATCCGACTGCGTCAGAAGGAGGGGATGTTTTTTGAGCGTATGTGTTTATGTTTGTGTGTATGTGCATTTCTTTGGTCCGCGTTACAGCCCAGAGGGCATGACGGATTGTGACATATGACATATCATTAGAATGTTAATAGGCTTTATAATTTAAAAAATATAGAGGAAAAAGAGGGGGAGGGACTTTTTTTACTATAACGACAATATGGGTATCAAATGAATGCTAGAAAATAGATCAATCTAAATATATATAGGTATATATTGTAATACTTTTACCTACTTTGACAGAAACCCATATAAGCGTTGAATTAAATATATATCATTATAAACAAAAAAGTCATTTTAAGTAGTCGGGTTTTTGTTTTAATGTTTTTAACGTTACTAGTTAACGCGTAACACTGACGCTTGCATCGCTCTGCGATTGAGGTCTAAAGCGGATGTTTTGTGGCTCTCGGGATGAAATCGAATTTATATAGTGCACCTTACCGTAATTTCATAATGACTAGCGTTTGGCACTACGCGAAATAGCTATACGGAATATTAGCTTTTAATCACTCTATTTTTAATCCTTTTAATTATACGTAGGAGTCTAGTAGGAACGCCGTGGTCTAATGGGCAATCCGTCTGATTAGTTTTGTTCAGTTCATATTTTAAGTTTGTTGAATAACCATTACACTGTTTTACTTTAAACGTAATATGTGAATTGTAAGGAGAATAAAATTGGAATTAAGTTTGCAATTGGTTTTGTGTTACCAGGGTTAATGTATTTTGAAACCTATTTGTTTTAAATAAAGAAATATATTGATTTGTAGGTCAGTAAAGGTTAAGTTTTTGAATGGTGATTTAGTCGTTAGACGAGCACCTTAGCTAATAATAAAAAAAAATTACAGCATAGTGGCTGTAGTTTTTTTTTTAACGATAATCATCTAAATGCAGTTGGAAAATTCAATACGTTAGATAAAGCATTACAGACATTGTAGCTCTGAAATAAATCATCGCGTAGAATCGTTAAAATGTTATTTTGATTAAATTGGACAGTGTCCATTTAGTGTCCAATTCATTTAATTTGAATCACGTAATATTTTTCACTTCCTTGGCTTCGCTCATTCACTTGGCTGAGATTTTGAAAGACGTTTTACAAAATCGTTTGTAAGAGCTGTTTTAGAACCTTCTAGTACTATTTTTTTACACCGACTCTCAGTCGGCAGTAGGTCATAGTTCATTAAGAATTTCATACAAAATTCAGGTTACACGTTAAATGTAGATTTGAACCTTTAAATGTAACCGTAATCTTTTAGGTAAGTATACTCTAAAAATATGGTAACATAGAACTACAATTTGGTACTGTGTTTTTTCTCTAGATACACAATACATCTGACAATGTCACGTTGATTGAACTGACAATACCCATTCAAAGCTTGTAGCTTTTCGTTACTCATGAATTCCAATGATTTTAATAAAATATATCCTAAAGCGATCTTGATAAATGCCTATCGTATTCAAGAATATTATTCTTCCAGAGTTTAGCGCGTTCAAATGATCATACAATCGAACTCTCTCTCTATAGCATTATATTAAATTTTATATGTCATTCGTTCCATGACATTCGACATTTGATTTTTCTGATGACGTGATGACTGCAAAGCAGTCGTTGCATACAATCCTCACAATAACCACAACTTAACTTCGACCGAATGAATGAATGTATGTTCTTATGTCCAGCAATCGGTCGTAAAGAAGTACTGTATTTAGTTGCGACGACGTCCTAGGATTTAGTGCTCACGTTAATAATTTTAAGTCTAGAATTTTAAGTTTAGAATAAATAAATAAAGCTTTCTACACTGGTAACTCCACACTAGGATTTTGCATGTCGTGGTTGCTTTGGATATCTTCTATATGAGTCCTTAGCAATCACGACACACGCAAAAAACACAAACACCCAGACGCAGAATAACTAAATTAATTATTTACATATTCTCTAAATTCATTTATTAGATGTCTGTCTAGCCGGGAATCGTACCTGAATCCTACTGCGTGTCAGATCGTATGATGATACGCTGCGCCACGCAGGTTGTCTTTTAATACATACTTCAGTCTGGGGTCAATATATTTGAGTTATAATAAAATTCTCATCTACAGGCAGTCGTAGTTTCATTCTTTTTGTAAATGGAGACCTCTACAATGCCCGCCGCGCCTCCCATACATTGAATTGAACAGAGCCCGCCCATGCGACTACCATAAAGCCATTCTGATTGAATTGGACAGTGTCCATTTACAGCGTATACGTTTTTAATCCATGTGAATCCGTATATAATTGGGAATATGATAACAATATTTAAAAGACACACACGCTTTCTACACTCATAGCCCCACACTAGGTTTTTCTTGTGTCGTGAGCGCCATGGACACACAAACACCCAGACCCAGAACAGAAATCTAAACTCATTCAGCAATCAATTTAATTCGATTGTTCAGGCGTCAAGAAAAATATTCCGTGATCCAAATCATGTTTACAAACGCAGTAAATACAAGTTTGATAAGGCGTTAAATGGCCCCAATTCACATTGAATGCTAAACAAACGGGTAATTAGTCTATCGAACAAACAAACAAGCAAACATGCGGTAATCTTAAACTAATCGCGTAGGAGAGGTGAGTCAGGCGCCCACCTGCGGACCGCGAGACTGTTCTGCTGCGTAAACATATCTGTGCCCCTACTGAAAACGGGTGTAAGTCTGATTTTTACCAATTTGGCTATATAAACCAAATTCATAGAAAAGCGAAGACCTAGCGACAGATTTTTTTATTTAACTTCTCCATTGATCTTCTTTTAGAAAAATAGCGAAATCTATCGATAGATCTTCGTGTTTATAATTAATATTATCTTGTTTTAGAAATAGGTACGTTAAATAAAAACAGAGATAATGGTTTTCGGTTTTTTCTTACAATTTTGGTCTTGTTTTAGATAAACGTTTACAAAAAGTAAGATCCATCGATACTTTTATTTATTTTATTCTTCGTTTCTTTAAGCAGTTTTAGTCTTGTTTTAGAGAAACATTTACAAAAACGGAGATCTATCGATAGATCTTCGTTTTTTTTACATTTTTTTTTTGCAGCAATTCTTTAGAAAACGTTTAGAAAGACGGAAATCTATCGATATATCTCGTTGTATAACGTTTTTAAAAAACGATAATTCTCAGTTTTTGTAACAATTTTGTATTAAAAGTGAATTTGGCAAAATTCAGACTTATACTCGTCACTATAGGCACAGATATTACGTGCGTACTTAAGGCGCAATATATGACAATACTAAAAGATACACATGCTATTATGACCCCTAAAATAAAGGTACTGTACGCGATAATCGCGTGCCGATATCCAATGATCGCTTGCCCATCTTACACGCGCGAAGATACCAATTTGCGGGCGAACTGCGAGTTTTTATCTCTCAACCGCTGATAACGTTATTAGACGCTGTTTTTACGGAGGCTGGCGTGTGTAATTGTTATTTACTGTGGGCTTGACCCACTTTACGTGTTGCGTGTCTTCTGCGTAGGATGTAACGTAATGAGCAACTAAGGGCTCTCTTAAAAGTTATGATCACGCTAGGTGTATTATTCGGGTGCATTCGGCCTTTTCACAACATCGAATATGTTATTTTTAGTTATGTTTATTTTGAGGCCTTTTATTTGGTCAAAAGATTGTTTGGTCCAATTTTTGCGTATTTATATATTCTAAGACGCTTACTAAAAGTGCTTTGAGATAAAGTCAACAGCTCAAAACCTATGGACAAAAATAAACTTTTTTCAGTCAGCGCTGTTTCAGTAACGACGCCGGTCGAATTCTTTGACGATGGACTTTGAGACGCTTCACACGAAAGCCCTAGACTGCGCGCGAGACATTAACACTACGCAGGCCAGTGAGAGCTTTCGCTCGTCGAGCGTAAAAGTGAATCTTACCGGATTGGGAATACGAGTTGTTCGGGGGTAGATTTATGATGGCGTTGACAGACGACGCAGTGGGCGCAGTGGCGCTTCGCGTTGGCACAATGCCCGGGGCGCGGGTACCAGCCACCTCGCCACCTAGCCCCACCCACGACGTTCGCTCCGCGCCTCCCTCGTTGCCACTCTGACTAATGCACGAAAACAATACACAGCTGTTGACCCAGCAATGTACTGGCACGCCTACAGCGCGTCGCCGACGGCGCTCAACCCCGCTCAAGTGACGCGCGGATCGCTCGATATGTACGTACCGGTGTCATTCTTGCTCTACCTTAACGGCTATCGGCCCTTTGCTCTCACCCGTGATTTATTCGAGACGTGACAAGTGATGCATAGGTTTGTTTTTTCCACGTGCATCTTAATGTGTTGTACGTACAAAATATAAATTTACTCATGTTTATTTTGAGTAAATGAATTTTGCTATGTATATTTGTTATCCGATCATTACGTTTTAAATCTTTTCTAAACGAAATCGTTTTATGTACTGTTTATCTAGCTCAAAGGATCTTTTAAATGCTTAATTTGCCTATACGAGTTTTATCAACTACGACAACATGAATAAATTATATACGATCATTATATTTCCTGTGACACATTGATAAAATTAAACTTAGCGCATACAATTCAAAAAAATGTAAGCAATTTAAACAAATTGTGGGTATGTCTGGACTTATAAAACCAGCAAAAATAAAGTTCGTAGCAGCAGCAGCGATACCCATCTGTCGTGAATGCTTAAGCAAACTGAATAAGTGCCTTGACAAGCTGTGAATCAGCAGATAAGCGGTCTGAGAGATAAGGCATTCACTTCTCGGTATTGCGGTAGGTCGGGACGAAGGAGATTCTTGAAAAGACTGCCGAGTTTTGTAAAGAAAACACATTTTGTGGTGGAATTGCAGATATGCGCAAAGAGCAAAACCCGACCTCATGACTTTTATAGCGTAATGAAACAGTTGAAGTGGACTTAATTTGTAAAGACTACTGGAATTCTGTCTAATTAACGAATCGATTACGACTGAAAGTATTTTATTACGTAAATACGAAACTTTCGAGTGAATTACCTAAGAAATTAGTTGCATTTAACACTCCCAGCTATTTCAGGAAACTGCCCGCAACGCGAGCGGTCATTCATCATTTTTAACGATTAAGCATTACGCAACGCTTATGAACATCCTCCATTCATTGTGGACATGCAAATTTCCATTCGTTCCTCGCATCCACACCCGAGTCACGTCCCTGAGTAGCTACCGACTGCGTGTGTAATTAGTGTGCGTGTATAAACAAGCCGTTTGCCCGGCAAATTGGCCATTCCCGCTAACCGGTCGGTTGCCTCAGCAGATTTGTGGGAGAACGGACCAACGCCATGAATAGATTGCATAAATATTTAATTAGGAACCCTGCTAGGATTGCACTTGGACGTAATAATAATTCAGTTTACGAGCTCATGAATTTTAAATTATCTCAGAAACTGATTTTAACCCTTGAGTGTCATATTAATATGGACGCTGATAAGCCTCTATTAATTTATGCAAAGAGGTATTAGTATGCGAACCAGGCAGATTATAATAAAAAGTTCAAAGTACGAGCTTTTCCCTTACTAAGTCTTTTAATCTTCCTTGAAATTGTTGTGGCCTTGAAATACAGAAAGTTTATCGGAATATACATTGTTGATTTTCCTCAACGTGATTCACCTTTACCTAGTATTTTCTTGATCACCAATAGTAATCCTGTGAAAATACGGCAAAGTTTGATTATTTATTACACGGTTACTTATTTTATTGTTTACTATCAAGAATGGATAACGCGAAGGAAATATTTTATACACGCCGGAGCTGAGTAGATGGTGTACATGAATCTTGAGGAAAATATCATACCAAGAATCATACCCAGAAAGGAACAAGAACAAAGCTATATTTTCTTAGTACAATAATAACTTGGATGTTAACGACGTAGCAGATTAGTAGTCTATTAGTACTATTAATAATATACCTGTATGTGTTTAGTTGTAACTCTTGTAGCGCGATTATTCTATGCTATATTTACTTTATTGTCGTGTGTATTTATATTTATGATATGGAATTATACATTCCCGATGATGTTTATGACTTACGCATGTGGTATAACTTTGTGTAAACAAAAATGTGGATAGTCGAGCGACCTACATTTTTCTACAAGGAGGTAGACTAGATATTATTATCTTGATTTCGCATACTTAGTTATATTTTTATATCAAACTAGCTTTTAGGCGGTTCCGAGCGATGGGTTGTGTTTTGTACGGAATAAATTAGCCTGTGTTAATCCAGGCCGTGCCAGATAAGTGTGCCAGATTTAATCCAAATACAATCAGTATTTTTTTGCGTGGAAGAATAACAAATATACATCCTCACAAACTTTCCTATATATATAACATTATTAGTGACAATTGCAGTTATTCTATACATTCCTGATCACTTAATCTACGATTAGCGAATGGTTGCCAAGTCCCTGCGTAACCCAATCGCGTCCCGTGTTGGCGACCGTACATCGTCCGCTAGAATGCCGTCCGTCTCATAAAGTACACGGTGTGCATGCGCGGGCGCATCACCCAGTGCGGTGACTCATGCATTGTGCTCACGCTAATTACATTGTACGTTGAACACGTGCATGTGTTCCCCTTGAAACGGCTCGCCTGATAAATACAGAACTGCACGGTGACCGCTCCCTGGGCTTAGGATCGGGCATTGTTGACGAGTATGTCCGTGTATAATATCTAATGGATTGAGCTGCTAACTGCCATTGTAGACATAATAGGCAATAAATGAACTGGCCAAGGCCGTCAGTTATGCATTCGCTTGTCGTCTGCATATTTTATGAAGGAGAACTGTCTATGCAGCCGCTTGTACATTTATAACTGCCACTTAAGTCGATGTCCAATTTGAAAAAGGAGACGTTGCTGAGTGAAATTGTGTATTATATAAAGCTATAGATAGGGATCACTACGAGGATTTGCGATTACCTACGAAACTGTATATATCCTCGTTTTCATTGGATCCACCTTCTGCCCACTTGTACATAGCCCTACCGTTATTTCTTACGAGTTTTCGAGTAACCTTGAATATTGCAACGTAATATTATTGTTAACATAATCCTTTGTTGTTGAACGTATTTTTAGATATAGAAACTATTTCTTTTTCTTAAATGTACCCTGTCATATGATTCATTCGCTTATTTCATTTCCTTTAACAATCGGCTTTTATTTCCATTATTCTTTAATAGCACCAATTTTATTCATTTGTCACCGATCTTCTAGATGTTGTTATAGATCGTGAAACTAATATATGTGAAAGTGCATTCTTTCTTTTATTCCTCTAATTAAGTGATTCCGTTAATGAGTACTACAATTCTTTCCGTACATGTACTAAGTGCCGCTGCGTCTGTGGGAATTTCATCTGTCGACGAGTTAATCAAAAATCGGCTCGGCTATTTTCGTACTCTTTAAAGCTTTTCAGTCGGTGCCTCTTCATTATACAACGCTCTGAAGTGTTCCTATAGGAGTGCGGTTTTCACCTCTTCCGCATTTAACGATTTCATCGTCTAAAAAGTACATAAATTTTCGAAATGAACTTTTCCGTTCCGCCGTAGAAATGAATTTAAAACTTTTTAGTCTTTTGAGTGAAATTACTCTTGAATCAAAGTCTTAGAATATCGCAATTGACCTGTAGATTGATGCGGAATATATATACAGTCTTACTGCAGTCGTTTATACGACATTTTTTCATACGTGGTATTTCACTAAATTAAAACATACTATTAAAACGTACATTTGCAAATCAAGTCGACCTTTAAAAATTGTAAATCATTTTTTGGCAGTGTCGCAATATGCAAATTTCTGGGAATCCAAAAATGGGATCATCCGGTGTCATTATGAAAGTTCTCGTCTCTTATAAGGTTCACTTACAAAAGAAGACACATGCACCAATTTGCTAAGTGTTCTTGTTATTAGGTTAATGAGCTTCGAGTAAAAGAAATCTGAATATAGCGTGTTTTGATGTAACTTTACTAATGAAATGCAGATTCTGCTTAATACTATGGTCATAATGAATGTCACTTATTGTCTTTGGAATCTAGTTCATGATAAATTCACCGCCTTGTTCAGATTTTGCCAATATTGGCGCTAACGATTTTCACTTCAAGTAAAACCGTTCAGTGCAGTTTTTATGTTACGTCCACCTCATTTCGTTAGGCACGGAAGAGTTGGCAGTATCGTTATAGTGCAATATATTTGACGGCCAATTTGGAGAAATTGGCCGTCTAATAAAATTGATCTGTTTAGCTATTCGACAATATTACATCTAGGTGAGTTCGTATCTGAAATCCAATGTATGTAATGTATAGTTAGATTTTATCGACACAAATCGGTTAACTATACCATACTACAGTAAATTCATCATTTAGCTTTGGTTATCTTTAAGATAGATATTTAAGCAGACTCGATCATTAATTATGAATGTATCGAAAAATACATATTTTACCATAACTGTGGATATTAACCTCCATTTCGCTTCATTTTAACTCCTGATTTTTTTTCTTTGTTTATTTCCTTGCTGAATTGTAATATGAATTACTGGTACTTCTTTTTGTGCCTTGTTATGAACGTAACAAACGACCTAATTGGAACAGGCATATGCTTGTTCTTCGTTTTTGAACTTCTTTTTTCTCATTTCGAGTTTTATGCGCTAATTCCTACTTTAAACTTTTAGAATCTCCTTGAAACTGTTGAAAGCCAGACTTTTTTCGTTTCGTTCGTTTTTGATGAACTATTTAAGTGAAGGGTAATTGTGTTACATTCACAGTTATTGCAAAAATTTGAAAGAATGTCAATGCCCACAGCGCTATTCGAATTATTTTGGCACGAAGACAATGTCATTAATATTGATACTATTTTTGCTCGATGCTCACGAATGTACGTAGGTAATTCAACTGAAAAATGCATTTGTTTGCGAAAATAAATACATTTCGATGACAAATATCTTAGTTATAGCTTTACAAAATACGTTTTATGCATCATCTTTCATAAGTTTTGTCAATTTTTTTATTTCATGACTAGTGTATTTTACTCTCTTATTACTAACCTAAGTATCAGAAGTATAAGTAGCAATTAAGATAAATGATAAATAAACTATACAACGTATCGATAACTTCTAATACACTTCATTTGTATTAAGAAATATAAGGATTTAATGTAATTTACAAATATCATTATACTTTTATGATATTCTAATAACTAATGTTATAATGGTAGCTATTATACATATCGAATTTTATCAATTTTTCCAAATACAGAAAAAGTTTACAATCTCAAACACTTTTCTTTTAAGCACTAATATATTTGTACTAGATCTTATATACCTACTAGAAGTTAACCTTTTGTTATTTAGTCCCTTTTTTTGAATGCAACGAATTAGAGGAAGGATTATTAAATTCATATATGCATTATTATATCCTCAAGTAACGGAATTTGATCTTCCGTTTATAAGTCATCATCTTTTATTCATCATGTCGTCATCATTTATTTGTATACTATCTTCAGTTTCATAGTTATTGCTAACAGTTTATTACCGAGAACATCTTTGTTTACTTTGATGCTTGTGTTTTTCCTCAAAATATGTTGTGTTATTCATATCTTATTTTTTTCCTCCCACCGTGTGAGAGCATTATTGATCACAAGAATGGTTAATTTCTCCATGATTTTGGCAAATTATTTATAGAACGGTTTAGAAAAGTTTGAGATTAGATTAATGCTCACGTTTTTGCAATGAGTTGTTTATGAAAACATGCACATCCATTAGTGTTATATATATGTACGTATGTACTATATTTTACCTGCAACTACATTAGATTGCTGTTTTTTGTTGTTCGTACACCTAGTACTATAGCTTAAAGTAGCAAATGTACGTGCATTAAACTTGATAAGGTCCGTAAAATTTAGTTGCCACAACTTGCTGAATCCTCACCGCGCCCTTCGGTTCGGAATACAGCTGCATAATCGAGAGTTGCAAAGCAAGTCAAATGTAGCTTTAATGTTCTGTTTGTTCAGTTTTTAGTACCAAAATAAGGGACAGGTTTTTAGTATAGTGAACATGATCATCCGTTTACTTTCCCTAGATTCGTTGCTTTTAATCCAATACACACTCGATGTGCGCAGATTGGAACGGCACGTAGACCTCTACTGCCTCATTGCTCAGTGACACTGGGCCGCGAGGAGCGCTGTGTTCTTGCGAATCGGCGTCTATTGTCCCCGGCGTTGCGGCGCGCATGCGTGAAAATGTTGTTTAGTTTTTGCCCGATTGTGCAACTGCGGTTTCCCTTATTATCTCTGTTGTAATTTCCTCCAACACTCGTTTCAATGTATGTGTTTTTTTTACAATATGCAATTTGCACTTTGAGTTTTCCTGACCCCGTCTAAATACTTGTATAAATGTATTCTTACAATACCACATACAAAATAAAGTATTTAACTACGATATTAATACATAAAAATACCATTTCGAAGTGGTTTTATAACTCAAGAAGAAGCCTTATCTTTATTGTAGCACCTAAATTGACATTAAACGGAACCCAATCAATTTTGCCAAATTCAATTTCACCGGCTTTGTTAGAAATCGTTTCGGAATGATGAAATTGAGGTATAGTTTGTGTCGCTCTTAGCGAGGCGAGGCGGCCTCCGTTCTATAAATGTCGTTAGGAAAATTTTGGTTGGTTATATTTGTTTAAATGGAACTGTCTTTATACGGAAGGAGTACTACTTCTTTTGTATAAAGATGCTTCCATAATACTGAAAATCAGGGATATTCTACCAACTAGGTATCATTATGAACTTATGGATTATACCAAACAATTTTATTTACCGTACAATCAATATTATTGTGACTACTTATATACAGGAGGTCCGTCTTTATAGATAGTTTTAGATATAAGTTGATGATTTTACTAAAAAAAAGAGAACACAGTCACAATTACATTTATTAAGCGAGTAACTAAACAATTTACAAAACGTATGAATTGATAAAGATTTAACAATTATTTATATTACTGCACAAATAAAGATTTTAAATTAATCAGAGCATTCAAACTTGTATTCGGGCAGAGTTTCCCCTTAGACGGTCGGTAGCGAAGTGTGTTGACAGGATTCTGTTCGCCTTATATAGTTCCGGTCTGTCGTATTTTTCAAAATGGCTTCTCATTCCTAACAATAGATTTATTTCCAGAAAAAGTAATTTCTTAGAATTGTCTATTTATATTATAAGAGTTGTTAAGATAGTCGCCACAGACCACAAAGTTAACTTTAAACAGTGAGATCGTAATACAGTGAACTTCCGACCTTGCCGGCAAAGCGATGCAGGCCGCGCCTTCTCTAAATCAGCATGAATAGGCATTAGTTACAAATTGGACCACGTTAGACACACCTACCCAATCGCTTATCGTTCAGTTTTGTTACATCATCAGCCGCAAAAAGTAGGATAGACGAGGTTAACTAACCAGTAGTAGCTAGTGGCTCAGTGGCAGCTACCGGCTGGCCCCGTTCTCACGGATTGCATGACGCCGCTACATGCGTACCTGCGTCGTCATCTGCTTGCAACAATGCTCGCATGTTAGATGCCTCAACGCTTACGTCTTTAAATTTATTTACATTGTCACCACGAACACTTTTGTTTTTATCTTTAATGCGAATATTAAATGTTTGCCAGCTGAATATTGCTTTTATATTATCGAAAACGTCATTCGCATTACGTAAAATGTAAGCACTGACTCACTATAACCACTTGTCTACCGGTAGTTTTTATTTATCGACTAACACACCGATTTGCAATTATTTTGGTTGTGTATATTTTTAAAGTTGCTTTTCATTTGTCCAATGCTTAACATAATTTTCATACCTTAAAAAATTGCGTTAAGAGGAATACAAATTTGTTTACTAAATTTACCAAAAAATATATATCTAATACATGTATCTTCGTATCCTGCAGTTCGCAGACATTTTCATACGGGTCGAATGGCGTTCAAGGTCGAATCGAAGGCTTCGTGTGCTGTTTGTACGATCAATTTAAAATGTGACTCATCGTAGTTCATACCTCGTAAATAAAATGCCAATCATCTGGTAGATAAATCATGATGACTTCTTGCTTCCTGGTATATTGTAACTTGTCCAATTGAATTTGTCCGTTCGTGAATGTGGTAGAATATTTCGTGATTTCGTGACCAGCGCTGCATGTATCTGAAACTTACTAACAGGCCACGAAACATTCCCTATGCCCTGGAAGCTACAGTATATGACATTTGTTTTAACGCTTAATCCGAGCGTCTACAATATAGAATTATTAACTCTTGAAATGAATCGTTCGTTCCTCTCGGGTTTCCACACCTCTCAGTGTGATATATTGGTGTAATTCAAACGTAGTCGATTTGTTATTCATTCCATCTATCAATCGATCCATTAGCCCGTGACAGTTAACTGCTGGACAGTGCTTAGACGTTTACAATGGTTACGTATGGATGCAATAAAATGTATAAACTGCACATTATCATGTATCACTTACATCATACCAAATTAAACAATCTAATCGTCTCCGAAGAACAATGCTAATTATCATCGGCCAACGGACAATGTAATTAGCGGCTTATTATAATATTTACATTTTATAATTTACACACATATTAGTCACCTTTTTTGTTGTTAATAAGGTTAAGAAGAAGCGCCTGTAATCTGACGATGACACCCTTTTTTTGCGATAAGGGGGAAACCTTCAAACCTGACGCCGTGGGGGCAACGCCAGATTATATGGGATTATTACCGCACTAAAACGCCCCGGTGGGCATCCTTAGTGCTGTGTGTAGTATTCCGGGATCTCTAACGGAACGCAACCGGAGTCCTCAAAGCGTGTTGCCCCTTTAAGGCTCTTCCCCGGTGAGCATTTCCGCTCACTGTACCTTCTGTTCTTTACGACGGCATACAACCACACATGCCGCCGTCGTTCCCGGGCTCACTTGACTGGATGGGTCGAGTTCCCACTCTTGCCGCCCGTTAGAACAAACCGAACAGCAAACCGTTTAAATAATATGTGGGTAATCATAATCTATATAAAATCCATCCAGTATTTTTTGATACACATTCCCATTTTTATTTGGAAGAAAAACAGTAGAACAAACATCGGCGACATCAGACTATCGCCCATGGCATGAAATATCATTTATTCCATGAAATATAAAGATTAATTGCACAATTGCTTTTATTACAAATACAATCATAATTTAGGACCTTGTCGGTAGCAATCATAATAATCATTAGTATGTATATAGCATAGCATATATTATCGTGTGGAGCATTTATGGTAACGATTTAAAGAGTACTTTTAGCCGATATATGTTTTGTTATGAGATTGAAGTAACTAACGAGCATGCAATCCTCCTGATGTTGAGTGATCATTGACCTCCATGGACATGTGTAAGCTATCTGTAAGTATCTATAACATCTGTAAGTATCTTCATATGGAACAGGGATTTCATCTGAGGCGTTTAATCACAGATGGTTTGCTAATCCCGAGGACTAAGATGGTCTGCTCCGAAGAAAGTGAGCAGGCAGTCACCTTTAGACCGAAACGCAAGAAATTCTTCACGCTAGAAAAAGGCGGTATTTCTACAAACCGTACTCATTCTATCACTTTGCGAAATCATATTGACAACATGTTAGATATCGAAAAGCACGGTAGTGCTTTGTCAAATTCATTCTGGCAATGCACTTATATATTACTTTTACTTGATATATTCTAAAATACGCGTGCCACAGAGTTATAACTTGTGTTAAATTAAAATCGATCATAATAATCATACGTGTTACTCATTTTTGTTTGTTGTGTGCTGTATCTAATTAAATGTTTGTTTTCTCTTCAGCCGAACGAAGGAACGGACAATCAGGTACCGAAAGATTAAATTATGTAGTAGTACTTTGTGTTTGTCCGTATTGTTTTAGTTTGTTGTATTCATATTTTTAGCGGATTTATTACTTTTGTTACCGTCCTTGCATTTTGTGTTTGCTGTGTTTTTTTTCTAAGTGAAGAAATATCGATCTGCCCTAATAAAAGTTTCTTATGGTTCCCCAAAACGAAAACTACTGACGTTTTCGCCCATATCATCCATACAATTTATGGGCGAAGACATAAACTGTGATAATTTTAAGGAACCGTAACAAATTAGTGCTTAGGGCACGTGCATCTGTAAAACATATCTACGCCCAATATAGACTAAGATGTATGTTTTTGACCAGTGACGTTTCAGACACGGACACAGCAACGCAAACACTTATACAAAAAAAAAAGTATAATCATATAATCAAGATATTTATGTAGGACATTCACTGAACTCTTTACATATCATTCTGAATTTATTGATTCTTTTTTTTTTTAGAGTTTTTAAATAATTGCATACGCAATAATTCGGATCTCTCATGCAGTCGAGCCTTCCGGAAAATTACAGTGAATCATTGAACAATAAAAACTATGTAGATAGGAAATCAAGCAACTTTTTATGATGATTGAAGTTATTCATGTCCATTTTTCCTTGTCCATGCATGAAAATAATCACTCTATAAATATTTATTTCTTCGTGTAGTATTTGTAACTATTGACACGAGTGTAGTGTAGTTAACTTATTAGAATTGCATGAACACTTATACAAATGATCCCATCATTTTATGTATGATCATTTGATAAATTGTATACGACACGCATAATGAGCACTGTGATGGTTCGGTACATAGTCGGTCTCGGGTTCGAATCCCGGTTCGGAAATGTGAATGATGAATCATTCTGGTTCTCAAAATATGTGTGCTAAACTTTGTATGTGTCTGTCCGTAGGATCTTTATCAAAAATATAGTATACTAGCTTGTTCACCACGGTAATGGGTATCCTATTTGTTAATCCATAAACTTTATGTTGCTAAATCATAACAAAATCTGACCAGTAATTTTTGCGTGGAAGAGTAAGAAACACACATACGTCACATACTTTCGTATTTATTCCTAACAAAATATTTTTTTCCACTGACCCATATTATGATTGAACTGTATATATTTGTGTTCGTGTTTGTATTGCCCTGTGTTTGTTATAATAATACGTTCTTTGTTTGATGTACCTACATGTTGATTCCAATTAACGATGCGTATGATAATGATGTGTTTGTTAGTCATCTCGATCTGGTTTTATGGTTTGTTCAATTCAATGGGTTGGATTAAGAAATATTCATATCGTCATATTCATAAGTCTTACAAATCGTAGCAATAAACTGTTTATTCATTTGCAATTAGTTTCGTCATTACATAGATAAATTAATGCCAATCATTAATTCATTTTTTACTTTTTAATGGTATCGCTTAGCTTCGGTAGATATCTAAGTTTGATTTATTATAAATATACAAAATTATAAATAATTATACGTTTATGATGAGTTGCAGCGATTGGCTTTAGTTAGAAAATTTGCTATCATCCAAATATTTTCATACATTTTTATTACCCGACTGCGTCAGACGGAGGGTAATGTTATTGCCCTGTACATGTAACCTTAAAGCACTCTCATGAACTTGGTTTTCTTCTCCAGTTGTTCACAGCCAGCGCGACCCACCTGCACGATGCCCGGCGCTCGCACCCACCCGACTCGGGCTTCTCCGAGCCGGTCAACAACAACATCACCGAGGACAACAACAACGGTCCCATATCGCTCAGAGAGATGCAGAACATCGCCAACAACAACGCGACCGCTTACATCGTCAGTGAGAACGAGGAGAGGAATAGGATAAGCCGCGAGTCGGTCGTCGAGTTTGAACCGTTGCCGACGATACGGGTTGCCGACCCGCTCGAACACTGTGCCGATTGGTTCGGTAAGAATACATGCCATTGCAGACTCTATTTACCCAACAAGGTAAACCAATAGGCAGATCTTCATTTGGAAAAGCAGAATATTGCCATGAAATAGGATAAGCCGGGTGTCGATAGTTGAGTTGTCTTGGTCTTGGTGATTGGTCTGGTATGAATGGTTCATACCAGACCAATCACCAAGACCTTCTTATTTCTTTCTTTCTTCCGTAGGTTATGTTTCCCAAAAAAACAAGAAAACAACAACCATTGGAAAGATGCAGAATATCCAAAATAACAACGCGACCGCTAAAGGGCTGACATTTCTTAACAGATTCTTTGTAGTTTCAAAGAAATGAGGAATGAATACAGAAATATCTTTAAGAATTAGATACATAGACATAGTGTTAATTATGTAACATTTTTGAATTCCTCAAATAATGTTTTAAATGATTACATTGTTTCAGGTGGTGAAGACCTGCCAAGAAATCGCTTGCAGTATCTTAGAGAAATTGGGAGGGGATGGTTTGGCAGGGTAAGTTTGATTGTAAATGTTGATTAGAAGGTTTTTCAGAAATAAAAACGATTTGATGCCCATTTGTTATGGTGTAAAACCTTCAGTGCAGGACTTTGCCCGCTTCCGGTTTGACAATCAGAAATCTAAATATTTATGTAAGGCAAGATACTGGAGCTTACTCTTATTGTCTATGCTTAAAACAAAAAGTTAATTAAAAAAAGACACTTACAAAGAACAAAATAAACCTACTGAGTTTCTTGCTAGATCTTCTCAGTAGAAGTCTTATCCAATGGTAGAAAAAATATAGCAAATGACAATTTGCAAATATACTCCCGTAGCCCTATACAAAACATAGACATTTAAATTTCTTTTTGTGTGTTGGTTTTTATCTGTTCAGGTGTGACTCCTAGTAGTTTAAGAAACGTCTCTTATTGAAACCATCTTATTATATTTCTAGGTGGTCGAAGGCGAGCTGGAAGACAACGGCACAACTACAGTGGCGGTGAAGATCCTCAACCAAAACGCTCGGCTGGAGGACAAGGCACGGTTCCTGGACGAAGCGCGCATCTACCGGGACTCCAGCCACGAGAACGTGCTGAGCTTCATCGCTAAATGCCTGCAGGAAGACCCGTGGATACTCATTTTCGAGTTGTGCACTATGGTAAGCACAGTGTAAATAAGTTAAGCGATAGAATTGCATCTAAATTTCGGCTTAGGACATTGGAGATTTAGGATTTTGAATGCCACATATCACCACCAGATTTTCTCTGATTTTATTAATGTTTCATGGAATAAATGAATCATGGTATCATCGCGAAATAACATGCATGTCTGAGATATCATTAAAAAATCTACAATTACTTAACGAGCATGGTGGAATATGGCCATAACCAAAGAAAAAGAGCCGAGCAATGTTATAATGAAAAGTTGATTATGATGATGAACAAGGGTGACAAATTCAATGGTTTTGACGTGTTATGGATAAATTTAGGGGACTTCTTACTTTTAGGGTCTCTCATATGCTATGGCTGTCGCCGTGAGGACGGTAACTAAGGATTTTTGGGCCTCGAATGACATCATTTACCAGGCAAGGCAATTCCCAATAGGGTCGAGTAAATGAGTTATTTTTTTTTTTGCAGGATCTCCAACAGTACTTGATAGTGAACCGTCCGAAGATGGCAATGCTCAACGAGACCGGGGTCCCCCTGCAGCTGATGTGTGACGTGTCATCCGCCCTCTCTTATCTCCATTCGCGAGGATACTTGTATGGGTGAGTCAATTGTTTATTTTATTAATTAACGTAGCGATAAACTTAGGCTATCTTTATACATACTATACTACTCAATTGTTCCTTTATATTTTCATTATCAGATGAATACATGAATGCTTTAGAAAAGTGCTATGCAGCCTATAACGCTCTGACATATTAGGTATATGTCGCAACTTAAACAGATTTCAGTTTAAAGTTGAAAATTGCAAAACATTTGCTAATTTCTATGATGTGTAGCAAAAAAAAAAATTGATGTTGTTACTGTAAATATCAATTGTGTAGATGAATAAAAGCTATGATAAATAATGCCTATAATAATAATATATTACTTCTAGCAGAATTAAATAGATTTATTCTTATTGTTCATTTATAGTATCAAATACAATTTATTAAAATGGATAATTTGTACAAAATGCAAAATATACGGCGTGTTGATACTTCGTAAGTTTTCGTCTTTTTCTTCTAAGTTTTCGTTCACTTATTCAATCGCCATTCGCGTATCACAAATCCCTTTATTTTGTCATCACCAGCAACTTCAGAGCGGAATCGTTTTTTTTCACTCATTGGATCCACATTCACATTTCACCAGCCGTTTACGTATGTTACCAGCAACCTGTGGAGCGGCGGCGTGCTGGTGCGCGGGCCGCCGGAGAGCGCGCGCGCGGTGCTCGGCCGGTACGCGGCCGCCGCGCCGCCGTACGACTGCGTCGCGCCCGAGACGGACACGGCCAGGCACCAGCCCGTCTACACTGTGAGTCCATTATATAAATGGGTTTGGGAGTACTGGAATAATTAAAGGAATAATGTGACGGACGTTTTAGATTTAATCTATACATATAATAAAACTAGAAGAGTTCACACATCAATAAATATTATTTTCAAACATTTTACAAAATATAGTCGTCATATTTACACAGTAATATAATGAGAATCTAAAAGCCATATGTTGTACTAATGTGTAATACTAATAATTATTCATTTTAAATTAATTTGATTGGATTGTATGCTATACTAAGACACTGAACTTATCCTATCCAATTTCTAACTAATTTCCACGTATACCAAAATAATGAAAAAAAATTGCAAAGTTCGTTATAAATAAAATAATTGTATAACAATAGTGTTGCGAAGCGGCACTTCTATTAAAAAGCTAAATTCACTATTAATAAAATAATTTATAGTAAGCAAATGTAAGCAGTTGCAAAGCGATTTCTAACATTAATAGAATACTAATTAAAGTTACGTACATGACCGTACAGGCCAGCAGCGAGGTGTGGTCGCTGGGCTGCGTGCTGTGGGAGGTGTGCGCGTGGGGCGCGCCGCCGCCGCGCGCGCCGCCGCCGCCCGCGCTGCCCTGCCCCTACCGGAACCATCTGTACGTACACAACGCACATACTCATATACTGCCGCACCTCCGCACGCACTAACGTACCACCACATGCACTCACACACCACCGCGCGCATTAACATACATACTGACGCGCACACGGACAGGTCATCACAAGCACTTACACCACTCCGCACGCACTTACACATCACCGTACGAAGTAACACCTCACCGCACGCACTGATACGTCACCGCACGCACTAAAACATTATTGCACGCACAAAAAATATCGTAACCTTTATATATACTACTATATATCGCCATACATATAGGCACATGCCTGTACACACCGCTATACTCACCCATGCATATCATGCCATGTATACCACCATGCATACCCAAATACACCCACACGCACCACCTTACTTCGTCAGTCTCCCATACAAACCGTCACACGCCATACACCACCATACATGCATACATCGCAATACAGCGCTGCGGTGCGCTGCCTCACAATCGTTTCATCAACAACAATTATTGTCATGGCCATTATTGTCATCATCATTATTTTCATTAGCTTGGTAATGGTTGGGATGAAACGCATTTTTAAATTATAATTAAGTGTTATAATCAAATAAAATGAGATTTTAACAACTACATATTATACTTATTCTTTTCTATTTCCATTTACTAATTTCAAACTGTCAATATATTTATTAATTATTTAGACCACTAAATCATGACATTTTACATTTATTAATGTTAATTACTGTAAATAGTTATGACAGAAGTCATTACAACCATTTCTTTTACATTTTAGGTACCAAGTGATGCAATTGTGCTGGAATCCGAACCCCGACGCTCGGCCTACGTCTACCCAAGTCCACGCCCTCATAAACCACTTGCATACCACGCACTCGCGGGCGAGCGAAACCTCCCAGGACGACGGCTACGGTAGCAGTGACTTCGAGGAGCGCTGGCAACGACTCAAACCCAACACCATTCCCAAAGTGGATGAACACGTCGCTATCGTCCACGCGCCATCAACCTCCATGTCATCGCACTTCACCGGATCAGACCAGGACTTCGACAACGCTCCAACCATTCAAGACACTCTCAGCGTCGAAATGGATACCGCTGTCTCTAGATCCAGTAGTATTATGTCCGACAAAGATCCGCTCTCCATACAAATCAAGTCGGAGTCCCTCACAAATCTTCATGGGTCCCTGGAAGACGTAAGGAACATCTACCTCACTCACAACGAGACAGCGGCTCTCGAGTGCCACCAGGGGAACATGAACCTCGAAGAAGCAAGAGAAAAAGAACACGATCGATCAGACAGTTCAGTTGATCCCTGGCTTAAGGATATCATTACCGGTAGTCAGGATGACGTCAGCTATTACAAGGATGTGAGTGATGTGATTAAGAATCTCGATAATATTCTCAATTCGGAGAAAACCTCTAGCTCTGAATCCAGTCATCAAGCGAGTCCTTCTAGAGATAATTTGAGTTTAGAATGTAAAAAAGACTACCCGATGCAGACAAGCATGGTCAAATCCCCCGGTATAAGTAACTTCCAGAATATTTTGGAAATGGGCTTCAGTTCAAAGCCTGAACAAAGCGGAACTTGCGAGGACGATGAAGTAGACCGAGATACGATAGGCACGCTCAGCCACTCATTCGAACGACACAGCGATTCGACCAGCCAACATACGCTAGAAAACTTAACGCCCGATACGCCTATGAAAGATTTAGACATCACAAATAATGTAGGTCAAATTGAAACTAAGAATAAGGAAGTAATAGTTAGCTTAGTTAATACTGAGGAATTAAAACATACGCAGCAACATAGTGAATTGCCAAAAGATAATAATCTAGATAATAGTGATAGTGAAATACCGAAATTGATGGAACATAGTGTAGCATCAATACCTAGTGTAAGTGAAACAATAATTCAACAAGTGAATGTAAAAGAAGACTGTCAAACACCATGTGATAATAACATAACAGAAATAAGGACTGAAATGAAGGAATTTGAAGCTAAGTCAGTAGATAAAGTAGAAGGCTTAAAAACCGAACAAAAATCACATATAGAACCCGAAACAGTAGACTCTGTAATATTACCTGTAGAAGATAACTTAGAAAGCCAGAAGGAATTTAATACACATGAAACGTACATAATTGAGAGCTCGGTAATGCCAGACGATAAAGAAATGGAAACGGAAAGGGTACCTCTAGTCATCAGAACTATTACCGACAGTGACCTACGTGACATAAATAAAGGTGAAAGTAATTCAGTAGAAGCATCTTTTAAAAATTGCGAAGATCCAAAAGAAACTGATGCATTATCAACAGAATTTGAAGAAAAACTTAAAGATAAAACGCATGTTTCTAACGACGACAACATTTTACTAAACGATACAATCATTATTGAAAGTCACAATAAAGAAACATCACTTTCAACTACCATAGCTCCTTCACTTGAGAATCAAATTGACTCCCTAACATTAAGCAATGAAACAGATGATTCACATCTTCATAAAACCTTTGTCATTCTCGATGAAAATCAGAAAAGTCAGGCAGATTTTTTGAGTGAATTCATCGATCGTGAAAAAATTGCAACAATGGAAGTAGAGTCGAAAACTGTTGCAACTGATAATCAGAAAATTGAAACTGATATACAAAAGGATGAAAAAAAATTCGATAATGTGTTAGTCACGGAAAATATACCTGATAATCATAATATAATAACATCGCAAACAGAAAATATAAACAGTATTGATATATCTCCTAAAATATGCTCATCGCCTTTTGAAAGTACTGAGCTTTCAAATATAACGAGGGTATTGCCATCAGAAGCAACACAGGAATTGAATTTGACAATGCCTCAAAAAGAACTTGATTCTCCACGAGAAGTTAGTGATTTGATTTCAAACGAGGAAGTGGAGAAATCCGATATTAACAATATTAGTCTTGTTAAACAGACAGAACAAACTCAAGCACCTGAAGCAGTACAAAGCGTAATAGACTATTCATCCCTTATCCACACTCCACATAATGAAACAAATGTAGAGGAATGCGTAAATACCTTAGATTTTGAAAATAGTAAAACTTCACCGTTGCCACCTGAAACAGTACAAATTACTAATAAGGATCAAGATACACCCACGTTGCCCGTCAATAAATCAAGCATAGAAGATATAACAATTAATGATAATGAATTTATTACGAATAGATCTGATATTGAAGGGAAAGAATTATTGGAAACGGAATCTAAAGAAGTGTCGAGCGAGACTGCACTTTACATGGATCTCATTAACGATACTATCAGCGATGTTGTAAAAGATATTAGCATGGATTCTAACCTTAAAGATATCATACAATCGTGTTTAGAATCGTCTAGTACAGAAGAAGCTTGCACTTTTGTGAGAAACGATTCCACAATATATTTAGATCTGCCTAGCGTTGTGAAGGAAACGGATAATTTCTTGCATTCAGAGAAAATTCTCAGTAGCCAATCGATTGAACTAAAAGACGCTATTTATGCGAGTACGCCCAAAGGTAGCAAGGACTCCGCCGAAACAACTCTCGAGGAATCTGCAATAGAACATTGCACTGAAATCTTGTCAGAAACGAAAGTACCCGACTACGGCCCGGGCGTTAGCCAAACGAAATTAGAACAGAGATGTGTACCGGATAGTTTAAGCCCCTTTGAATCTCCAACGAAAAGTCATCATACAGACACATACGACGAAAACAGCTCCGTAGTACTAGGCCCATTTGAGAATTGCACACTTGATTTTTTTAAGGGTTCCAAACCCGGCTGCGATTTAATGGACATACCTAAGGAGGAGCTATTGGCTTTCTCGTCGAACTTCAGTGAAATAAACCTCGAAACTCCGTCTCCGTTGCGCGATGGAAACTTCTTGAATGAAGTACCAGATTTACAGTACGACGATACGAACACGTTAAGCGAAGCTAAACCTGTTAACGAGCCACTAACAGAGAACAACTCCGAAGAAACGGAAGAACAGTCTACGACAGAGAAGCGCGTGTCGCCTTTAACTCCACCCAATTCGCCGGGAAACTTCTTAGCGACGGTGTCACAGCAGAAGTATTTAGTTGACATCGATGTCAGTTCCCCGAATGAGGCTCCACTTGTGTTAGACTCTGTAGCGAGTTCGTCTCACAACGAGGTCGACTTGACCCAGATACAGCTTCAAATAACAACAAAAATGGCAATGGCTGAGAATGAGAATAACATGAATATAGAATACTCCGGACCGCTAACAGAAGAAGGCTTAATAACCGAAGATTCAGATATGATGCACGAGAGTGACGCAATCCCGGAAGCCTATTTGGCGGGGAACGGGGGACAGGTGGAAGAGTTGAGAGAGGGCCTCATGATCGATGAGGAACGCATGAAGGAGCTAAGGAACGAGTTGGAATTGAAACTGCCACTAGCACAAGTGAGTTTATTAACTCTCTTTTTAAACAAAACTTATTCCTAATTACCTTTTTACTTTTCCATAAGTATAAATAAGGATGAATGGTTATATCATGCTCAGGTCAAATATTTTCTTTCGTCACGTAATAATTGAAAAAAACACTTTGTCAATTGACCAGTTGATTAAGCTTTCCTGCAAGTATTTATGAACTTTTCCTAGAAATGACCATTGTCCAACTAGAGATGACTGAATGAATGAATATAATTAATCATATAACATACACATAAATTTAATGTAAATTGAAATAATGTATTAAAATATTTGTATGTTATAATATCACTATATATAATTGGGACTGTCTGTACTACGATAAGAAAATCCATATTGTCATTTGAATTGTTTTATGTGCTCAAGATAACACAATATAAAATACATAAATTGAACAAAATGTATGTACATTTGCAGGTGGCGGCCATCGAGCCGTCGGGGTCGTGGTGCGAGCTGCCGCCGCCGCCCGAGCTGGTGCTCAACTACGGCGCGCTCAGCCCCATCGCCGAGGAGACCGGCCAGCAGCTCTCCGCGTACGAGAACGACGATCACTGTGAATATATTGCTTTTATACACCTTTATCCAAAATTCCTAGATCCTAAATTTACATAGCATTTATAAACGATTTTTACTCTCATGATTTACTATGGACATACTCTTAAGATTTTCTCTACGAAGACGAATACACAAACCAACAAGCCAGAACAGTATCTAAACTCATCATTCAGAATGGTGACCGCTCGGCCATTCGGGTCGTCAAAATCTATCAAAATCAATCGTCAGTCAAAATGTTAGTAATGTTGCAAGATGTTCGCCTCACCTACATTTAGCAGGTCTTGCGTTTCGGTAGAAGGTTGTGGTTGTCGGCTCACTTTAACATGAGGCGACCAAACTTCGGCACTAACAGCATATCTGTGATTGACTGCAGATAGCTCCTCCATTTTGTAAGAAGTTCCTTACAAAAATCCATGGGCGCCTCGTAGTGTAACGTTAAAATTCTTAGTCCTTATATTCTTTTTTATATTTAAAATTTACCAAAAGAATGATAAAACCTTTTTTTTTTTGTTTCAACAGGGAACATTTCCACAAGAACCGAATCGTCCGAGAGCTACCCGGAACCATGTAACAATTCCACAGATGACGTAACAGACCTACTCACCGGGATACAGAGCGCGCAGCAAGGGTCGCACGACCACTCCACTTACACGATACATTCGAAGGAACCTTCTCTGAACCATACATACACAGTACAAAAGGAAGTGCCCAGTAGCAAGGAGTGAGTATTTCTACCAATAAAAAATAAAGTTAGTGTATGTTTGTCAGTATTACATTAAATCCAATAAGAGTTTAATTAAAAAAAAATGCATTTTCCGATTATTCTGATAGTGTTTGGTGCTATTATATTATTAAAGATGCTTAAAAGCAAATAAAAAAGATTAAAACTTTATTTTTTTGTTTGATATTGTCTTAAAAACATAGATAAGTACTTTTTCGTTGTTACTATTAAGTTAATTTTTTTATTGGACAATTTTCTCAGAATGACCATGAGTGCAGACAGCTTGAACGCCAGCCCATTCAAACAGCAATCAACAGAGGTGCGCAAGGAGGAACCCCAGTCTATAGACGACCGAACATTTAATAAAACGGACGAAGTCGAAGAGAAAGATTCTAATTGCGAGCGATTATCGCAAGTGTCGCCTTTCCTTCTCAGTCCCACCACTGAAACCTCAGCGCCAGATAATTCCGATAACATGGCCGGAATGTCCACATTGTCCAAAACCACTGTACCCACTGACGCGAAATCGTCAAAGCCATCCGAAACCCAGTGCTTGTCCAAAGCTACAAGTATAGATTCGTGGTGTTCGAACGACACTTTGTATAATGTCGAAGAGAATTTCGACGATTTAGCGATGGATCCCGACGTCCCGTTGGACTTCGAACAGGACAAGGATAAGAGCGAAAGCGAGGACACCCTGACTCATAATGAAGACGAAAAGGAACTTAGCCACTGTTCCACATATATCATCCACGATAGCAAGTCAGAGGTATGCGAAACATTCTCCCCGGACTCCATCACGGCGAACGATAATTACACGTATACGAAAGTTAAAACAGACGCGGCTGGAACCACCCCATCCGTTATCACGAAGTCTGATGTGAACGACTCTACGAAAAATACTCAAACTAAAGACTTAGCGTACGGTACGCTGATGTCCGGAATGCCATCTTATTCTAACTGTACTACAGAAGTTCTATCCGGTATCGATGACGCGTGGAAGCTGGCTCAGCCAGAATTAGTGAGGAGATCGCCTATCGGCGACAATATTCAGTTATCTCCACCGAAGCAGGCTGAAGAGAAAGATACGATCGTAGTTGACAGTCCACAGTTAACATCCGAGCCTACTATTAAGAAAATGGACAGTGTTGATATAACTTGCCTGAAGGACGAATCGGTTAACAGTCAGAAGTCAGACAGTCAGGATGGGAAAGATTTGTTAGCGCACATAAGTGAGAGCCCAAACTGTCAGTATAAAAATATGGCGCCGTCCGTCACAAGCACGCCCTTAATCGAACTCCTTGACGGCGATAACGTTCAAGCGATACCAATGCAGCTGCCGGAAATTAGAACGGAAAATAATGAGTACCTAATGAATAGTATTCCAAACTTCCAAACTTTTTTACAATCGGCTGAAGTCCGCCCGCAAGATATATCGTCGAACGCAAGCAATGAAGTGCAATCAGAAATGTTATTGGAGGGAGATAGTAAAACATTGAGTCGGAACAGCAACAGAGATAGTTTGATGGTTTCGGAAAGAACACCAACGTACTCAGATTTCGAGGACTCAGCGATCACGAAGCCTCAAGACATGCAATCGAGGGAAAGGTCTAGTCAAAGCTTGGAAAGTGGGATAAGTTCGGAGGATTTTCGGCAGTTTGAGAGCTCGGTTCGGCAACGACCGCAAGATTTATCATCATTGATTGACGCCAGCTCTCTGCTACTTAGAAGTGAAAGGATGTCGAGTGATTTAGCGATGAGTAGTCCAAGCAACGTTGATTTCGATTTGGCTAGCCAAAGCGATAACCACGCTAACAGTACCGATTTACAACCAGTAGTAAGTCCGCCTAATATAACGAATTTAATAGAATCTCATTTTGTTGATATTAATCGACCAATGAATGTTTTTATAACTGATTTGGATTTAGAAGATGAAAATGAGCAACCTCATTCTATTATTATAACAGAATGTCAAATGGTTCCATCAAAACTATCTATTAGTCCTAACAGGACCTACGATTCTCATACGAAAGGAAATCTCATAGATGGATCTCTTAATTATACGTACGACTCGCATTCACATAGGTCTCAACAGCCAGAAAATGTTAGAGACAGCGAGGCGGGAAAGCCCATAGTTAATGGAATTGATAAGATAGAAAATCACGTTCAATCTGTAACAGAACAATCGAATAGTCCAAAAAACTTAGAAAAAGTAGAAATGCATTCAAAAAACGAGTATGCAACGACATCATACGACGATCATACATCGAAAAAACAGAAATCTCCAACAGTTGAATCAGTAGCAATTACAGAAGATACAATTCAATGCAACGGTAAAAGTGAGAAGTTTGCAACAGTACACTTTCTGAATGAAGCTTTTGAAGAACTTATGGAGAGCAACGTTGATGACAATGATAAAGATTTGGATTTGAAGGAGGAACAAACCGCCAGTCTTGACAAGTCACACGAACACGAACAATCGTCCACCGATAGATCATTAGAAGATAAATCTAAGCTAGATAGTGTGAGTGAAGGTGTAACAGATGATTTACAAACAGATGATGTTGAGGCCACTACAAATGGTCAGATCGAGACGGAAGATAAGGTGTTGTCGGTCACTCAACATTTTTTGATGAATGAAAAGAATTTTTGCCAATTCGATGCTTATCTTCCACTTCTAAGTGATATTAGATTTACTGGTGAGTATTCATTGAATAGCATACATAAAATAAAGACGTTGTAGTCATATAACTTTATGAGCACTTCATCTTGTTTCAAATATTATAGTTTTAATTTATGTTCTTAATAACGAAGTTTAAAAGCTTGTTTCTTAGTCTTGTAATGAAATAATAAAACTGCAAGAAGGCCTTTACCACACCAAACCACACCACAGGATAGACTTACTTGCGATAAGCAAAAAATTACATTATATATCCTATTTATATCACAAGACAAGATGAACAATACAGTCAAATGTTAATCAATTGTTAGTAGCAACAGGCGCACGTGTAGTGTACCAAAAAAATAATAATACGATTGTTGAGCAACACCATTATGTATGAAATTTCAATCCCAGGGCCCGCCTCAGAAATAATGAGCACATCCTTCACCCAAGACTCGCCGACGGAGCCGACGTCGCCCGAGTGCGAGCAGGACAGCAAACCTGACCCCGCGACGGACATACTGAAAGAGTGGGACAGCGATAGCGACTCGCATTCGAGCAATTCGTCTAGCGGGGAATTCATTTGGAAGGTTAGTGCATAGTACCTACATATGTTAAGTAGTATTTGTAAGGGTGATATGTACATACTCCTTTATACATTTGTGGCCTGAAATATCCCCCCTCCCTCCCCCTCGCTTGGTAAACTGTAAATGAAAATTTTTATGACCCCCTGTTGTTAAATCTGCTAGTTTGGATTTCGTGTTTAACTATTTCTTGTTTAATGTGTAAATATCTTCATTTTTTATTTTTTAATGACAGGTTAGCTTTAAAGACATGAACGAAGAAGTAAAAAAAAAATGTTTAACTCAGAATCCTAACTAGTAGAAATAATTTCAAAATCCTCAGCTATTTAAATTGAATATTGCCTGAATCTATGTAGGAATACTGGGAAATATTATGTCGAATTTGTAATTAACTGGTGGTGTGAAAATAACGTAGATTTACCCTTCCCCCTATCTGGTCAATTGGAATGACGAAAATACATTATTTGTGTTGTAAAAAAGTCAATTTACTGAAGTGTTTTTGGTACATTTTAATATGTTACGGGTACTCAAGATATGCGGTTTTTTGAATTTCTGTTTGCCGATATTTCGACCCAGTTACATGGATTGTGGTCAGTTTCGTCGTGACCACGATCCATGTAACTGCGTCGAAATATCGGCAAACAGAAATTCAAAAAACCGCATATTTTGAGCACCCGTAACATATAAAAATGTATAAATTCCGCGATAATATTAGTCTAAAATCATATGTTTTTTGGTATTTTGGTACCCTGCCTGACTAATGATAAAAAAAAACTGTTTGTTATGACGTTTTTTTGATTTTTGAACCCTGCTTCACCAATGCGCAATATAATATTGTATTTTTGTTTTTAATTGTGGTTTTTATAATCCTTAGTGTAATAAAACGATACCCCAATTGATTGTTACATATATTAAAACATTGCTGATTACTAAATTAAAGGTAAAATAAATATATTTTTTTATTAAATTATTATCAATTATCAAAAATATTGTTTGGGTGTGTTGTCAATCTTATAGTTGACAAGTATATATTTGTACAAAATAATTCAGGCGACGCAATTGAATGTATGTAAATTAATTGGAATCGAAATACTGTGATGCTACCCCTATTTATACCCCAATTGTTGTGATATAAACCCTATGCTTAAGAACCCACTGCGACTACTATACCCCCTATATTTAGTACCCCGATTTATTACTAGTTTATATTATATTGTATACATGTACTTGAGGTTTTTGTTTTTTTCATAAATAACGTTTTTTGTATGCATTGAACTGGTACCCATTATTCAATAGGTATAATATTAAGGATTGTTTATAATGTCTATATTTGTTCATTTTATATGATGATAAATATATTTTAAAAATTAGTATGATTAAAAAGGGCGTGGAGGCAACCATCTTCGTCCTCAGGATAAGCAACGCAACTGGTTGACTTGTGACCCTTCTGTATGATTTTTGTACAGATGTCAATCAGTAGCAGTGACGTGCAGGCTCGTTTGCTAATTCGAAGTTATAAAAAAAGTAATGAAATAAAAAGCATTATATTTAAAAAATGTTAGTTTATTCTCTTTTCTTCATTCTGCATTGCAAGAGGTATTTATTATCCAATAATTTATTATTAAGCGACTTGCATATTCATTATAAGTTCTAAATATTTTCTATTATTAATAGAATGGGTACTGGTTTAATAGAATCACAAAATAAAGTATATAAATAAATATAAGTACATGTGTACATATGGTTTGTGTCGGTGTCGGTGTGCTTGCATGTCGTGTGACTGTGTGTGTGCCGTAGGGCGGCGACGGCCACGAGACCGCCCTCGTGCCCTCCACGCACTTCGACCACGTAAGTGCCCTTACCATCCCTTTGTGTACCTCTAGCCATCCGATGCGCAGTGGGAATGAAAGGGACTGAGCTCGAAATTTTGGAAAATTCAGTTAACTTGAACTACTTCAAATAGAGTAGTTTAGCGTCCTGCAAATTCATAAATTACGATTTCGCGCTGAAAGAGTTCAAATATAAATATGACTGTTTAATTTAATTTAACCACCGAAAATACCAATACATTTGTCTTATTTCTACAAATTGCAAATTTCGCACTAAGTCCCTTTTACTCTCACTATGCAATATAAAGGCGAAGTTATTCCGTCTGTGATCCAACAGGACAGGTTGTTGTTAGATGATGTTTAAGTACGACGAATTCTATTTAGCTGTAAATTGAACATAACTCATTATAATCACTAACACATCACTGTTGCATTTTTCTTTAGTAAAGATAAAATTAATCAGATATGGGAGAAACTCTATTTCAACAATAGGCTATATAAAGCCAGCCTGAAATATTTTAGTGTTAACCTAAAAATAAAATAATATTTGCATGTTGGAGAACCGCTACGATTCGGCCGGTTGTAGGCTAACTCTGATATTAGGCGGCCATTGTCTCGGAATTGCATTTTCATTGAACATGATTATGTTTATAGCATGAGGTCAATTTTAAACATCATCTGATAATATACAATTCCATTCCATGACTTTATTTGCTTCTTTTACATATATGTTGCATGATTCCCTCGTGTAGAACTTACGTTTGTGACTCATTTCCGTAGTTAGATCATTTAGTGTATCTTTAAGAAGTATTCGCTACATTTTTAAGTTTAACAATTTGACAGTACTTTTCTCTGCCAACTTTTATTTTTAATATATTATGCGCTTGGGTGCGGTTTTGTGGCTATATTCATTGCCCATATTACCTCATTATATACTAGTAGTACGACAATATATAGCTGAAACCTACTACCGTACATGCAATACATACACTCAAAACTTTCTGAGGTAGCTAGTAATAAGTGCTCCAAACCTGCTGGCTAAGGAGAGACATACTTAACTATAGATTTTATGGAAGTTATTGCAGTCGAGGAGTCGGAGTTTATAAATTTGGTTAGCCCCGGAGGAATTTCCAGAGTGCTTTAGTATCGGTCCTTGAAAAGTAGCAAAAAGCGCTCTTCTTGAAAGCCGACGACTCCTCTGGTGTTGCAAATTTCCATCAGTGAATGTAACTGATTTTTCTATCAGGTAGCGCATCTGCCTTATCACTGGGTACAATTATAAATAAAAATTAAGCGATGTTCATAACACTCACTATGCCTAATCATGATTTATTTTAGACACATATCATAATAATTGCATATTACTTTAAGGATATAATTGACTGCTGTATTGTGGTCTAGAATTATTTATGTTAATTTCAGTATAACTATAAATCTTCAGGAAATCGTCATTATTTTACATATTTTTTATTGAATTCATCGACAACAAGTGATATTCAGTTGCATTAGGTAATTTAAAAGTAATCTTATATTAGTATTTTTAAGTGGCAAAGGTCATCCAGTAAATTTGCAGTAAATTATTTGCCCTTGAACGCTACAGAATTTACATAACTAGGATGTAGTAATCCTTAGTCTAACTAAATTCAATTTGAAATTGGTTTTAGATTAACACTCACCTTTCACAAACAACAAATCAGTCGTGTTAAATTATGACTAAAAAATAGGATTGCATCAAGTGTATTTTCTGTATAGGACTAATTTGTAATGTCATTATTATACAAAACGTCATTAAAATTAAATGAAATATCTTTATTTTGCATAGGCCTATGGGCCTATGGGCCTAGGGGGCACTTACAAAATGTTAGTACAATATTTTTTCTTACTCAACTGAATCGGCAAGAACCTCAGCGGATTTGTCTTTTTCTTTGTATTACTTTGTATTTTATAAACATCTTGTTTATTACATGGACTATAAAAGCTAGCTCCAGTATCTTGACTTACATTGGACTAAAGGCAACTTGTTCGGCAAGTATTGTTGTTTAATCCAGAAATCTTGTTATATTTGTTGTGTTAAAAATTTATACCACTTTTGTTTATTAATTGGTACAATCTACCACTAGTTGATACCATCTTAAATTATATGACCATTGAAAAAGGTCTCAGTTCTATTTGAATTCAACTGTATTTTGAAGCCTCCAATAACACTAATGACAAATGTTGACGGTATAGCAGCGCGACAGTGGTTCCCAACCGAGCCACAGCCACACGGAGGGCGGCGGGGTGGACGGCGACGCGGCCTCCTCCGCGGGCTCGGGGGACTCCGGCTCGGGCTCTGAAGGCGACGAGGTGGAATTCGTGCCCTCCTCGTGGGACTGCAGGGCCGCGCCGGCCAAGTCGTCGCTGAAGAGCTTGGAGCAACCACCCGTGAGTGATTTATAATAGTCTAATAATCTTAACGCAGTGTTTACTTAACACTCGACAAGCATATTTTTATTCCTGTCTAGTAATTTAAGTCCTTAATATATCCTTTGTATAATCAGTCCAGTCCTCTTTTTAATTGTATAAAAATATATGTATCTCAATAATTAATTAAATGTAATGTAAATGTTATATTTCTTTCATTAAAAAGTTCTTAACGTAATATAAAATATATTCCTCCTCGATAATTTCAGAGAAATCTTTGATCTTTATTTTTATTCATTAAATAATCCTTAACATAATTTTCGTTGTTTCTGTGCGTGTACAATGCAATGTAAATATATTATTAGTGAATAGAATCTCTTACATATCCAGGAGAGCAAGAAGCGCGTGGTGTTCAAGCGTCAGAAGTATCACTGCGTGTACGAGTACCCGCGGGAGGTGGCCGACCTCGACGCGGACTCGCCCGCGCCCTACCTGCCGGACCTCTCCACCTACTGCGGTCAGACATCGCCATGTTTACCTTACATGGATGAACACACATTGTATTTTACACCGAATAATATGAAATGAATTAAAGAGACATCTCTGTGGTCTGACTCCGAAGGCACCAACGTCACACCTATTTGTCCTAATAAGAACGTCGTAAGCGCTGATGTGTTCTAGTTTGAAGTGTGAAGTGGAGACATACTTATTCAAGGCGTCCTCAGACCGCAGGGGTAGCAACGCTCAGCGGTCAACCTCAGATAAAACCAAAATTCTCAGTTTTTATAGATGCGGCAGTGACCACCTACCATCAAGTGAACTGCATGCAAGTGAACTGTTTGATACTTCAATGTTAAAAATTAATATTTGAAGGATTGCTTTCGTGTACTGAAAATATGGTCAACAATTAACTGAATGCATAATAAGAACGCGTAAACTTGGTGTTTTTTATAGTAATTATGAAATATACTTTAAAACTTTGTTTTTAATTATATCCTCTATTATATAAAAATATTATTTCGGACCCAAATATTTAAAAGTAATCAGATATTCATTTAAAAATTAAATGTTAGGTAAACATTTGTGGATGTGGATTTTCATCATTAAAATGCAATTATATTACGTGCAGAGTGGGACCCGACGAGCGTGGAGGAGGCGGAGCTCGGCTACGGGCAGCTGTTCGGCGCTCCCAGCCCGCTCGACCTGTTCCCGCTGCGCGCTGGCATCGCCTTCGGTGCCGGTTAGTATCGTTATATACTCAGTTTATCAATATTATGTGTAGCAAAAGAAGCACAGGTTGCCTCCTCACCAGGAATACCGATTACCGAGGATATCTGAGCAAGATAGCGGGAAACAGTTGGATCCAGAGGGCTCAGGATCAGTTGGCGCGGTGCCATTAAGGAGAGGCCTAATCCGTAGCTGCAAATTCGTGTTGTATAGGTGCCTTTAGTCTTTCGATACCTTCGATATAATATTATTGTTCACATCAATAACTAATTCTAAATACACAACGATAATTTTTAGAGGTCTAAATAAACAAAAATTGAAGATCGTTTATATAATAAACACCATGCTCATAACATTATTCCAGATTACGACGAAGATTTCTTCATATCGTCATCTGCACGTCCGTTCGAGACCCTCGGCGTGATGTCGAGCAGCAGCCAGTTCTTCCCCGGGTTGCACAAGCCGCCGCCCTCCCCGCCCTCGCCGCCCTCTCCGCCGCCGCCCGCCCTGGCGCACACCGTCACGCCCTCACTCGACTTCACCACGCCCGACTCCGGCGTCGAGGACATCACGCCGGGCTCCACGCTCGACGACGACCTCGAGAAGAAGCTGCCGGGCGAGGCGCAGTGCTGGCGCCCGCTGGACAGCGCCAGCTCCAGCGAGTCCGTGAGCCCCAGCTCGCCCGGCGGGGAGGCGCTCGGCGGCCTGCGCCACACGCGCGACAAGCTCAAGCTGGACCTGCCGCCCAGCCCGCACGTCCCCTCGCCCCGCCACAGCCGGGTGTTCAGCTTCGTGCTCGACAAGCCCAAGCGGCCGGAGCCCGCCACGCCGCTCGTCATGACGGACGCCACGCCCGTGGCCGCCGCGCTGCCCAGCGTCCCGCCGGCCGCCGACGACGTCATGCCCGAACCCACCTTCTCCACCTTCGGCAAAGGCCTGCCCCGCCGGACCCAGCCGCAGGAGCAGGAGACGAAGAGCATCATCCTCACCGATGAGGACGTGGAGAACGAACTGTTGGCGCTGAAGGAGGAGAGCGAGCACGTGAAGGAGCCGGTGAAGGGCGAGGGCACGGTGCTGGACAGCGGCGACGAGGACTCCGGCATCGAGAGCAGTTCCAAGGCCACGCTCGAGAGGAACAAGCCCGCCACGCCGAATATCTCTTAAGTGCGGATGTAGATTTAGTCCCGTTTTTGTACATACGCCTATCCATGCTGTTAAGGCTTGTAGCGAACGGAGACAAGGGATTGCGGCCACGGAAGACTCGCGTCATGAGACTGATCGTGACGAGGTGGAATCTCGAGGAATCGAGAAGCTTGGAATGAAGCTGACCTTTTGTGTCCGAGCGAGGCTTGACTAACTCCTCACTAGAGAAGCGAAGCCACGTCATCACACGCGCCAGCGGTGGATATGATATACGTAGTAGCCCGTCAGCGCACTATGTTGCCATTACGTTAGCTAAGATATTAGAGGTCTTATCGTGTAAGAACTTTCCATTCAGTAGTGCAACACATTTTTCATTTTGCATGACACTAATATACATATCGGAGTTCGATCATCTCAGTCAGTATTGTCTCGAATGTTAGCGCAGACGTTCATCCACCTGTATAGTATTTACGTCGTCGGATAAATATTCAGATGCCACCAGTGACTTGTTTGGTGTTCCCACAACTATGGTACAAATAGCCGTGAATTATATTATATATTTTTAGATATAACGCTTTCATTGCATCAAACGAAGTGAGTGCTCCGGCATGGTTTACAGGTCCAAAATGATATCGCAGCCTAATTTTTTACGTTGTACTATAGCGATGGCCTACTCACTTTACCACTATGGCGACCGATTATACTTGCTAGTTATTTCATACGTAATATTTTTACTGTTTATTTCGTAATGTCGTAGCGAATTAGATTGTAATTGTAGTCTTATTGTAAGTTCGAGCACACGCGGAGTTAATGAATAGTTTGGCTTTAAAATGTATGCATGTCCGATCAAAGCGAATCCAATGTAATAACAGCGTTCGACGTTGAACCGTTTGAAGCGTGTGCCCGAACTAATGGATGGTCTAAATTACCTTGTGACATTACATCTACGCACAATGGATACGCAACTTCCATCGTAAGAACTTTGTGGAATATAAAAATATATCTATACTCGAATGTTTGTAGCGCCAGCCGGAGTAATGTTCAATTTTTTATTAGATTTTTGCACACGTGGATTATAAAAATTCTGAACACATTATTCATTTACTTCTACATTTAAAGGCATCACAGTAGTGAAATATTGTAAAAAATAGTAGCTTTTGCACATTTTCTACTAAACTTCACGTTCAAATTTATTCGAAAATGTAGTAACTCCGGACGTACCTACAAACGTTCGAGACAAAAGCCAATTCTAGTTAAGTAAAAGTTTATATTAGGTAAGTGTAGATGTAATATAAGTTTTGGTGACAGATCGATATTGCGTATTATCTGGCGCTCGGCGGCGGAAACACTGTATGGTCAGATATTATCGTTATCTTAAAATATTAACATTGTTTTACTTAAATAATGATTATAAATGTAGAAGATGTTATAAAACTTACGTTCAACATTTTAAAGTGAAGATATTAAAACTCGCACTTTTCATTTAATGAAGTTAAGTACTTCGTACTTTCGTAGACTTTTGATGTTAAATATAATACAGGCAGTATAAAAATCAACATTTCCAGATATACATTTAAATTATGATTCATTGCAAAGCATTTTTAAAGATTAAAACGAGTTGATAAACTGTGCAATTGATACAATTTCAGTTCAATATAGCTACAAGCTAACTTGTTAAAATTTATCGTACCGCGATGTTTCTGCCGCCGGGCGCCGCTCGGAGATCACGTCATCAGTCGATATGCAATACGTCCAAGTGTGAACCTAATGTGCAATTCTTCTCATTTCCATATCATCGCGTTTTAGTTGTTTAGTTACTGCTGTAAATATAATTTAATGTTATCGAAGATTTTTTTTGAATAATATGAAATTTATTGATTGTACTACATGTTTATTGTTCTGAACATTATTTTTAACAGTTTTAGAATGTTTCGTTAATGTACAGGTGTAAATACGCGGTAGATGTTCATTTTGTTGCGGTTACGATGTAGGAATGCTCTTGGTTAGATTTTTGAACGTAAATTGTAGTTTGGGACGAGCGCGGCCGGCGGATAGCCCCGGCCGGAGATCGTCCGTTAGTTTTTATAAATAGTGATTGGTTTAAAAATCTTTCCAATAAAATTTATTTACGTCACCCTTTATACATTGAAATGAAAACGAGGAATTATTTGAATGAATTGTCCAATAATAATTATGGTATTTATTGTTTGTAAGTTGTTGATTTGTATGCTGTCGGCAGTATTTAGTGAATGTGAACGCATTGGGAGTCTTTTCATATTGTGACATTGTCGAGTCTTTTAAAAGTATTTATATGAAAAATAAATAATTAATAAAACTCGTGACACAGCAAGGTTTTTATTTATAATATTACACATTTGCTTTAACCATACGAAGATTTGCAAGTAGTAATGACCTTTCATGTTTACAATAATTATACAAATCTTTTTAGGCTTCTTTACGTTTTTTCATGTAATAAATCAATTTGAAATAATTGTAACATTATAGTTTTATCGTTGGAATGTACCAAATAAAACATATTTTTTATTTCAATTTAATTCAAATTAATGAATAACATTGATAGAGATCAACTTAACAAACCGTTTTTTTAAAGTTTATATAAATAACCAAAAATTACACAGACGCAACAATAATTTTTAGTTTGAGATAGGTTATTATAATACCGAGAAATAATTTTAACATGTAAACCAAAATCAGTAAAGGTAAATAAATATGTAGTTTGATAAGAACATTGCGCCTTTTAGTTTTTATGTGTCAATTTTATTATTCGAGTACGATGCCACCTTAGTAGCGGAGAGGGTGGGTCGCGGCGGTCAGCTGCGGCGCCAGATGATGACGAGGCCGGACGCGTCGCTGCTCGCCAGCAGGCTCTCGTCGTAGCTGAAGCTCACGCCCAGCACCGGGTGTGCGTGCCCTGGAAGAAAAGGAACGTTTTCTAGTAACGAGCCTATAACAGGTTAACTGCTTGAAAATGATAGATCTTTTCTTACACCAACGTCATGTAAATTATAATTTAATAATACTATAATGCAGTAGACTAAAGCCGATTTGTATATAAGAGACGTTCCAAGTAAGCCTACAATTATAAAATTGAATGATTTACTGTTCTTTTGTCTATAAAATTGATGGAAATAAACTAATCCCCTCACAGAACGTATTACACCTTTATAAATTTAAAAAAAAAATTATAATTGAACTGTAAAAGTGTGACAGATATCATTACACCTTGAGAATGTAATATTTTTATAATACGGTAAATTGGGACATACCCTGCAACTTGTTAACAACGGGTTGGTCCGCGTGGCCTTCGATATCCAGAAAGTACACGCAGGCGTCCTCGGAGCCCGATACCACGCACACGCCGCGCCTGAACGACATCAGCGGACAGAAAGTGGATTTAACCGCGTACTGACGGTGCGACACCTCGAACCGTTTCTTCAGGACCAGGCTACCGTCGCGATCAGCTATCCTGTAAATGCCATAATCAGTTATGTGAAATTTAATACGTACATGTGCGACATCTCAAAGAAGTAAACGCATGTAGGCATATAAGCAGTCTTGTAGGAAGGTTAATGAGCGTTATTGGTAAAGTACGAATATCGCGCTCTCGTGTTTGAAAATCTAGAAAAACTATTTTTCATGACAACTTATTTCAACGAGTTCCATAATTTAAGCTGAAGCCTGGCCGCCCCACTCGTCAGCCCTTAAAAACGCTGCTGTATATACTTAACGTAACGAATTAGATGAAAATGACACGAGGAGGGCGGGGTGTCGCGCCGGCCGGGGAGGCTCACCTGAACAGGTAGAGCGCGTCGTCGGCGGCGGACACGAGGAGGGCGGGGTGTCGCGCGAGCCAGGGGCTCCAGGAGGCGCAGCTGACGGCGCCGCGCACGCAGCAGCGCCGCAGCTTGCTGAGCGCGCCCGCGCCGTCCATGCGGTAGCTCACGATCAGCCCCTGCACCACATTCACGGGTCAAATAGCAAATAGCGACAGTACGTAAAAGAGTAGAAGTATAAGTTTTTTCTGCAGATGAGTATTATTACTTTTTTTATATGTTTATATTTATATTGATTTATAAATTTTGCTAATACTTTTAATGTCGTACCTTATCATTAGCTGCCCAGAACATTCGCCCACTAGATTCACAAGCTATTGAAAGAACACGTCCGCCTAAAATACTACTGCCACCTGTCGTCAGAAAACAATTACAGAGTTTATATAATTGCTAACTCAAAGGTAATTAAATATGCTTATATAGTATTAAAAACATACCTCTCGGATATATTCCTGTGGATATATTTAGAACTTCCACCATTCCTCGTGCATTACCAGCCTGGTTAATAAGTTAAGGATATAATGTTTTCTTTGCTAAATAATGGGTTTCAAAATATGACTTTCAGATATGCTACTAGTCCCAAAGGCTGAGACGGATAGGGAAGTGTACGATGACTACTAGAACAGTCGCATCATACGAAAGCGTCTTGTGTGTTATATGATCACCATCAGGACTGTAGCCCGATATATGTGTTGTGCAAGGATACAATGACCATGTTGTTGTTGGCGGGCAGGAAGGCGACGGCGAGCAGCGGCGCGCGCAGCTGGTCGCGCACGCAGCGCAGCCGCGCGCGCGCCGCCACGTCCCACAGGCACAGCGCGCCGTCCAGCGCGCACGACACCACCAGCTCGTTCGACGCCGACCAGTCGCAACCTGCGGGGGACACGATACAACGGTCAGCGCACATGACACCATCAGCTCGTTCGACGCCGACCAGTCGCAACCTGCGGGACACCCACACGTTACAACAGTCAGCGCTCATAACACCACCAGCTCGTTCCACTTCGACCAGTCGCAACCTGCGGGACATACCAACGTTACAACGGTCAGAACGCACGACACCAGAACTGGTTTGGCGTTGACCAGTCGCAACTTGCGGGACATATGAACGTTGCAAACACCAGGCCGCACGATACCAGAACCTCTTTTGGCGCTGAACAATCGCAACCTGGGGAACGTGTTTTTCTATAATTTGGTACTAGCAAGAACCATGCAGCGGTAACCACCTAGTAAGTGGCCATAGCCACCCATGGACATCTGTAATCAACAACAGATAAAATCATGAGTCTTGCCTGTGGTTAGCGACAGACGAGCTGCTACATCTAGGGACTAAGTTAAAATGCCATGAATAGGTATATCACCCTTACTAAACGTTTAGAACTAGAATGCAACAATACTATTATTATATATTATATGATATAACATGATATTCACGGTTTAATTTTAAAATTATGATCAAGCTGCTCTAGTTCGAACATTCACTAATTTATAATTTACATAAACACTGACAATAAACTTTTACCTGCGCTGCAATTCAATCATTTATTCTCTAGCTCCTTAAGAAATAAAAATTTTGTACAATGTTGGGATTTGTATATTTTAAATGATATCTTCACACCTGTAACTGCTTCGGTGTGTCCCTCGAGCACGAAGGAGACGCGCGGCGGCGTGGCGGTCACGTCGCAGATGGAGACCGTGCCGTCGTGAGACGCGCAGCACAGCTTCGAACGATCATTGTTCGCGAACTTCACTACGCTCACCTGATCTGTGTGCTACAAAAATTATAACAACATTAAATATTAGAAATCATAAACTGGTTACTTTAATGAGTTACACATAACATATGTGTATGCAGCAGAGTTATAACACCTTTAATTAGAATAAAATCATTAGAAATAAGACGTAATATGGTTATTTTCAAAAATTACACATTAAAGGCATTTGTTGGTGAATAATTTCACTGTTTCAAAACTTCTTCAATAAGCATTTGGAACTGAAATGCTTTAAATATTGACATATTTTATGATTTTAATAAGATAGCAGTTGTTAAAGCTTGATAGAGGTCATGTGGGCAATGTGATCATTATTTGGTGTGTTGGCTATTACTCTTCAACTAATTCTCATTGGAATATGCTTCCGAATGTGGCGAAGTTCCAGGCCTTATGAAGAAAGTCCATTTTAAGCCATTAAACCAGAAAGATGTTTGATGGAAAACAATTATTATAAATATAAAAATTTCTAGAAAATTTAAATGATCATACAATCTTACCTGATCAAATATATGATGTACTCCTGTAAAGGCATAGTTCTCTGAAATACTCAAGTCACTCTTTTTCTTAGGGTAGTTATTTGGTGCCTCATCAATGGTTAAACTTGCCTGAAAGGAAAAGGATCATTCCCTATCATTAAACTTAACAATCTCTCTCATAAAACTTAACATTATATTTTGGCAGTAATCAATGTGAGTAAACTTTTTCACAATTGATAAAAAAATTGTCAAATAAATGGAGGCTTAATAATAATTAAGTCATGATAACAAGTATATTTTAATTGTAATTTTTTTAATTATTGATAGTAATTTTAATGATGAATGTAAAATAATACATAGCATTCTTTATAAACTACTATACATTTCGAAATGGTTAAAAGGATTAAAAGGCTCTAAACTTTCTTTACGGTATACACCGTTGAGGTATATCATGTCTTCAGTGAATAAGTATATACTCACCTTGCTACTAGATCTTGGCCGAGAAGAAGATGAGCTAATGGAAATGTTGTCCTGAACTCCATACCTTCTTTGCAACAACTGGCTCCTTATGTTGATGTATTTTTTGATTGTTTCTATATCCTAAAGAGCGGATACATTTTATTATAAAACATGTTCATCGGAAAATATTTCTTAGCCACTAACAGTTACCTAATTTTTATAAATAATAGATCAGAAGAATATATACAGCCTTGGCCAAAAGTTTGGAGCACCCCGTATATTTTGCACGTACGCAATTTTTGCAATAGTTAACAATACTTTTTGTTTAAATATGAATTAGGCGGTATCTAAAAAGGGATTTAAAACAG